>JASDQU011177242.1:12783-28259 GCA_032191745.1 Picea mariana
TTCAAGACATATAAGAAAAAACATTCTGTGGTTTACTCCCGATTTGGGTTTCCACATAAAACACTGGTGTACTGTGTATGTGTATGATTGTTCATTTGTTCATTGCTTATTTACTCTGCAGTTATTGGATAATAATGCTTCATTGATATAACACTTGGATTATATGGTTAAATTGCTCTATTATTGATTCACCCCCCCTCTCAGTAATCCAACAAGAAATTGAAAGCATCCTCTCATCATGGAAAACGCTTAAATCATTGACCACGTATACACAAATTAACCTTGAAATAATCCAAAATTAACATGTTTAGAGAATCCTTTTGGTGTAGTGTTGAATTTTTTTTTTTTTTTATGAGGATCACCTGTAAGATTTAAGCATTTTCTCTTCATGGAAAATCTAGAGAGCATTGACCTTCTATAAAATTTACAAAAGTAGTATAAATGTTCTACAAAATTATCTTTTTCTTATGGCTCAAAATAATGGGAAGGAAAATCAACAATTTTTTGTTTGAAATCTAGCAAGGATCTTTTTAGATTGATGGAACCAAAGATATTAGATGTTAACACTATACAATCCAGTTACAATAGTGGTATTTTATAATGTTCAATCCATTTATGTACTAAAAACATCAATCTCATCAATTGAAAATGACAATTTCAACAAAGATGAAATGATTGGATTTTGATGATGGCACATTAGAAAGAGTCAAAATTATAGAACATTTAGCCTTCTACAAAAATCTATAGAGTTTTTTCCATGCACTCTCTTTATTTTGGAGTTTTGTTCTTAACCTATGATTAAGTTTCATGAAAAAATGTTTCAACCAACCTCATCAAGACGAACACTTTCAAGTGTCTTCATGACCCACTTTGGAAATTTATATGATGGTCCAAGTTGTTCAATTGATTGAGATGGTGTTGCATTCCCATCAAGATTCAACCTTTCAATCATCTCATTCACATCATCCAACTGAACCCCCTGTTCTAATGAAGTGGATAGATCTTCTACATAAGGGGGATATGGCACTTCAAAAGGAGATTCCAAAGATTGGTCCGGGATAGGGATCCCCCCTTCAAGATTTGGAATCTCGTTATTAAACTCGTGATATGCCTTTACATGGGTAAATCTATCAAGATGTTCAGGATATCACTCAACAGTCTTGTCATTTTTAGTGGATTCAAGAAAAATCACATTTGTGGAGAGAATGAACTTTTTATTTACCTCATCGTAAATACAAAATGCCTTAGTGATATTTGAGTACCATGAGAAGATGCAATTTTGAATCCTTGCAACTAGTTTAACCATAGGATTTTTCTCATAATTCCCTCTCTTCTCTACCATAGAACCCATTCTCCATCCATGTGAAAGATTTTATAGAAAATGTTGGATTTTTGGTAGTATTTAGAAGGAAAAGCTTCCCCATCTCTTCAACTCTCCAACAACAATGTTGTTCGTCTACCTTTTTCTTTTTCTCACAACATTCCAATCAAAGTTCCTTAATTTATATTTCTTCTATTTAATTTTAATTTTTAATGATTACATTGGCAATGCTACACTTGAAGGTGAGTGGTAGTATATTGATCTAGCATGGGGCCCATCATGCTATCAATTGCATCCTATAACCTCATCATCAACTTCCATAGACATGCGCTTCACTTTCATTGACAAAACTTACACTTTTGTTGATTACTTTACATTGAGTTGGGCTATTAATGATTCAATGTTTTATTGTATATCCATTTCAGATCATACCTTCCCATTGAGAGGTTTTTGGTCCCCAAACGTTGATCCACAAGAATATGGAAGCAAAAGGCCTCCACTTGTCTCCCATATTCCACTACTCTATTAGATTTGAAAAATGTCTTAATCTTGTTTATCTCAATCAACCTACTTGTTTATCCTTGTTTCATTGCTACCATAGATACCACCTTTAATGAGGTAGTACTTACCACCTTTAACCAAGAAATATTTATTATATTTCTTGTAGAAATGTTGCATCCCTATCCCATAAGTATTGGCCAAACATCACTTCACATGCATCTAGTGGCACATAATTTCAATCCACTTAATCAAGATAATCAACACAATGGAAAACCTAATCTTGCATCTATTAGCGATTCTCGTGGTGGATTTATTCTGGATCTAACCCAATGAACATAACTATACTAGATCATAAGTTTCTAGGCCAAGCTAAGATACTAAGGATTCAAAAATGAAATTGCATTGAGAGCTATTATCAAACAAAGAATTTACCTTTATGTCCTTCACTTGAACATCAATTCAAAATAGTGCATTTATGTCTCCACTTTCCCTTGGTTCTCGCATTATTTTCCAAACTATGTCTTCATCCACATTGAAGGTGCTTTCTACCTTTGTTTATTTTGTCTTGGTAGTTGTATTTGTACCCTTCTTGTGTTTGTACCATCTTGGATGCAATTCAAGATGAAGTTTCTAACACTTCTCATTCAAATGCCCTCTCACATCACTGTGTTTTCAATGAATATTGGAATATTTTACCTTTTGGGTTTTGGATTTGATCCTTTTTCCTTTGGTTTTGTCAATCTCTTCTTGTTCCTTTTATGGTTTCCCCTTTATAGAGTCTAGCTCAATGTGGACAACTTTCTATCTCACCTCATATAAGCTTTCCATGCTAAGATGATGTAATTTCCTTCAAATATGGATGAATAGTCCTCCAAGGTACTTCGTCATTATCCTAGGATATTCCAAATGGATTCCCAATTTGATGGTTTGGTTCTTGGAATTTGGTCCATGTGTATTCTTGTACATCTTGTCCTTGTTCTTTCCAAAGATACTATTGTAACCTTTGATATGTTTCTGGCTAGGAAACTATGCCAAGGCATTCATTTTACAGTTGATCGATTTTAATTTTGACCATCTGTTCTAAAACAAAGGATTTTAGTATTTTACCTTAGGTTATCAGAACTTGAGAGGTATGATTTCAATGCTCCAGACAACTTTTAATCTTAACTGAATGAAAGAAGAATTTAAATAAGTAAAATTGAAAGTATAACAATGTATCCTTCTTGAATAAATATTATTTTACATTCAATAGCATAAATTACAAAAAATTAAATATGAAAAATATAGAGAGCATTGGGCTTATATAAAATTTATAAAAGTAGTATAAATGTTCTACAAAGTTATCTTTTTCTTTTCTTATGGTTCAAAATAATGGGAGGGAAAATCAACAATTTTTTGTTTGAAATCTAGCAATGATCCTTGTAGATTGATGGAACCAAAGATTTCAGATGTTAACATTATACAATCCAGTTACAATAGTGGTATTTTATGGTGTTCAATCCATTTATGTACTAAAAACATCAAGCTCATCAATTGAAAATGGTAATTTCAACAAAGATGAAATGACTGGATTCTGATGATGACACATTGGAAAGAGTCAAAATTATAGAACATTTAGACTTCTACAAAAATCTATAGAGATTTTTCCATGCACTCTCTTTATTTTGGAGTTTTGTTCTTAACCTATGATTAAATTTCATGAAAAAATGTTTCAACCAATATGATTTTTATTAGCACAACCACATAATTAAATGTGGTTGAGATTTTCCATAGTTGTCATTCTCCACCTTTTTAAATTAATGGTGTTGATTGACATAGATCATCCAACTTCAATTATGTGGTTGTGTTAGTTTATTACCAATCTATGTGGTGGCAATTAGTAGATTTGTAAATTAAATTATCAATATCAATAATATTAAAATATATAATATTTGACTATGGTTGACCATGGTTGACTTTGGACGACCATAATTGACATTGTTTTATTATGGATGACTATTTTTTAATTATGATTGACCTTGGTTGATAATGGATTAACTTAGTTGACCATGGTTGAATTTGTTTGACCATGATTGACGACAATTGACTCTAGTTAACCATGATCAACTTTGGTTGACCATGATTGACTATGGTTGAACATGGTCCACTTTGGTTGAGTATGGATGGCTATGGTTGATTATGATTAATAATGGTTTATTATCGTTAACTATAGTAGACTGTACTAACATGGTTAACCATTATTGACTATAGTTGACTCTAATTGATCTATTTTGACTATGGTTAACCTTGGTTGATTATGATTATTAATGGTTAACCATGGTTGAATGTAGATTAACTATGGTTCTTTTTGGTGATTGTGGTTGCCTACAATTAATTGTGGTTGATAGTGTTTGATTATGATTAATTATAATTGAGCACGGTCAAAGCTTACCTATTGTTAACTACAAGTGAATTTGGTTGAATACATTTCATACTGGTTAACTATGGTTGATTATAGGTTGACAATGGTTAAATTTGGCTGACTATGAGATGTTGTTGACTTTGGTTGATGTTGGTTAACAATCATTGCCATGATATGATATGTGGTTAATTTTGGTTGACAATAGTTGACTTTGATTGATGATGGTTGACTATTTTTTAATATGTTTGACATTGATTGTGTTTGGTTAATGACCGACGTTCACTTTGGTTGACTTTGACTACCAATGGATGATTTTTTGACATTTTAAGAAAAATAATACAAGGCGATAACTTCAATAATATGTCACATTGGGACAATATGGTTGATTTCAAGATTATGTTACATTATAAACTTAAGAGGTTTACTTTAATTTTATATAATATAATGACATGATGAGGTTGGCTTCAATATTATGTCACATTCAAGATAAAGAAGTTGACTTCAATATTATTTGACATGTGACGTTATGGTTGACTGCAATATTATGTCACATGTGACATTATGGTTGACTTCAATATTATGTTACATTGTGAGATTAGGAGGTCGACTTGAACTTTAGGTCATATTGTAATATTAGGAGGTCGGCTTGAACTTTAGGTCATATTGTAATATTAGGAAGTCGACTTGAACTTTAGGTCATATTGTAATATTAGGAGGTTGAATTCAAAATCATATCACATTGCAACATTAAGAGGTTGAATTCAAAAAAATGTCACATTGTGACATTAGGGGTTACTGCAATATTATATCACATTGCAACATTAAGAGGCTCGCTTCAATATTATGTCACATTGTGACACTAAGAGGTTGATAATATAATTATGTTTACCCTCTATGTTTATCCTCTATGTTAAGGTGCTTAGCTGTGAAGTCACTGCTCGATTTCTTGGGTTATTTAACAAACTTGGAATACATCGATTTGTTTTCTTTACACAATTTGGAGAGGTTGCCATAACCCATTAGAGATTTAATCATGCTTAAATACCTTTGCTTGTACTGTTGCATTATTTCAGCCATGTCTAGCGAAACCCTTGGAAGTATCAACACGCTTGAAGACATATATCTTTCTGGTTGTAATTGTAAGAGAATTGAAGTATTTCTTTCCGAACTCACTCATCAACAGTATTTGGAAAAATTATTGCTGGTGGATACTAATTTAAGAGAATTTCCAAGTGCAATTGGGAACCTCAACAATTTGGAGTTCCTGGAGATAGGAATCTTTTTGCTGGACACGCTACCACCTTCATTCTGTGAGCTAAGGAACTTGAAAGAATTAATGCTCTGGCATTGAGAGGAATTGAAATGTTTGTTGGATTCCACTGCATTTTTGTCTCAGCTAATTAAGTTGATAGAGGGTTGGTGGCCCTTACGTGAATTTCCATTTAGAGAGGTTGAAGGAAAAATATAAGCATTAATAGAGTGTACATGGCAAAGGAAATGGAGTAATTTGGACTCTTCCATGGACAATTTCATGCTTTTGCTACTCCAATAATGAGTCCTGCTCAAAGGTATCATTTAAATTAATGTGCACGTCCCAACCTTCAACATATGAGGATCATTACAAGAGATGATGTCAAGATATGAGGAAAACCTTAATTGGAGTTGATTGATTGTGACAATATGAGGAAAATCAAAGGGCTTTTTATTCTTACAAAACTTCGAAAGTTGGACATTAGAAGGTTCAGAGAAGTGGAGTACCTGCCAAGTATTGAAAAATTGGTATATTTGGAGGAGTTGTGGGCATATGGATGTGTGAAGCTAAAGATCATACACGGATTGGTGCAGTTGCACCCAAGTGGCGTGGGACAATATGGGAGTAGAATGATTGAAAAAAGGCCCCTGATATTATCGATATGAACATATGGAATAATAAGCATGTGTGGCTATATGGAATGTTGGAGAAGAGAGATTGAGATTGATTGTTAGCTTTCAGGTTACTCTGAAAGTTTTGTTGACGTTTGAATCTATTAGGACTGAAATGGAAACCTCACGAGGATATGAATCCCTTGCATTTTTAGAGAGGTGGTACTCCTCTTGGCTTATGATCTTCTTTAAATATTTTATTTCAAAAATTATACGGGGTTATGTCAAATGATATAATCCAAATCTTTATGGCTCAAGAAAATTCAAATTGCTGAAAATGAAATATATATGGAGAATTCCTGAGAATTAGACTATGAACCTCAAATATCACACATTACAAGAAATAAAGAAAATGATAACATCCTCACATCCATCACAGTTTAATAATAATTCTGATCACATTCAAAATAAAACAAAATGGTCCAATTGCACAAGGGAACTTTGAAATAGTACTACTTATTTATATCAAAAGAAGATTTTGATAGATCGATTTCAAATATCTTATACTCAAAAGTCAGAGTTATAAAATACAACAAAAAATGATCCAAAAATAGTTCTTTGGAATTTATAAAAAATGATAATGTATGTTACAATACTTGAAATGTAAAGGTGTTTGTCCATAAATTGACTTGGATTGGGGCTTCCATGGACCATGAATTTTTTTACAAGAAATAAGATGAAGAGAAGAGCATGGAACAGAGCACATGCACCAGGATATGGAAAGAAGACACATAAGAAGTTATTGAAATTCGTCAATACTTTTCTAATGAAAGAATAAATACAAATGGATGAACTCTGATAAGGAAGAAAGTATGTAATCAATATCGAATTACTGTGATGGTGTATCTCCTCCTTCATTTTCTTGCTGTTGCACATTTAATTTCTTGCTTGTTGTGGTTATGTGGCCGGTTGTATCTGCTTCCATTGGGATTTCAAAAATCTTGATTATAGACTTGTTTAACCATTCTTGAATATATTCTCTTAAGAGAGCAACGATCACTTCTTACTTAACTTTGATATTTAACAATTCACTCTCAATTTCTCTATGGTCAATAGATAATTTTTGCGATGTAGTTTCAATTCCCTCATTTTTATTTGTGTATTCAACAAGCCAACTATCAATGTCATCATAAGTATACTTAATCATACTATCAAATTTTTCGTCTGCTGATTTCTTCAATGTTTAATTTATCTCTAGGAGTTGTTCTTAGACTGCTTTAAGAACAAGCCCAATACCCATCAGAATATAAATGATTAAAACAAGTTTATAATTGAGTAGATCAACAAGACTGAGTAAAAAAAGGGAGAGGGAAGAAAATTGTTTGCAGAGGCATTCCATTGGGAATGGAGTCATAAAATTCTATAGATCAAAGGTAATCAAACTGTATACCAGATAAAGTTTAGATATAATTATGCGTAGAAGCATAGAGAATGTGACAAAAAGGTAGAACATCCATCGTACAAAGATCCTTCCTGCAAACAAATCAAAGAGTGCTTAAACAATAAACAATGATTAATAGACAAGCTACATCATATTCTCTGCTTCTCATGAATCCATCAATCAATGGCATCTATGATCCTCAAAGACCACAATCTATTTAAGAAAGAAGATAAGGTGTTACGAGGAAAATCACTCTTTGGCATGGGGTAAACCACAACAGACGGAATGACTACAGAAATCAAATCTAATCTCAAGTATGATATATAAATAAAGAGCCTACCTCATCTGAACGTTCAATGAAAACCACCGTTGAGCACTTGACTCAAAGATTTATACTTGCAACTTGTCCTCAACAACCAAGATACACAAGCATATGGTGATAATATATAAAGTTAGCACATACACTAGAATAATCCATTAACATTCATAACAAATACGCAGATGGAATAATAATTCAAATATTTGCAAGACATCAATTGGATGAGAAAAGAATATTTCTATTAAAATATGATAAAAAAAAGTATACAAGTGTCAAAATTATGTGTCGGCACGTCTCAGAACCGAGAAACTAAGTACCTTCCGGTTGGGCCTCCACCACTTCAATTCTCCACCAAAGGCAAGCTCATATAAGAGAGAAAATGAGGTTCTCCATGAAAGAGGGAAGAGCTTGGGGGCTGGACAATGTGTTTAAACTTTAAAGGAAAAAGGGATGCAGACTCAATGTGAACTAAAAATTTCTCCAACGTATCTTTTCTCTCAAAATTTGAATTCTCTCCTCTTCCATGGTTTGGATATGGCCCATTTATAGCCTTCAAATGGAACTGAAGGGCTGAGTTATAACGTTTCCAGTATATGGAAGGTCAAGGATGATGGATCTCATGATTTGACATGGAAACCATACACAATTTTTAATTTTGAGCACCAAACTCGATGTACATGGGTTGTAGTGGTGCAAACTGCGTATATGCATGCTGTCTAACTTGTAGGACGCGTATATGTGGGAAAATATTAATTTTTGGCTCTGGGAAGTGCAAAAGGGTACTTCAAGTCTACATAGGGAAATGGAAAGGCCTTTTGAGCAAGTTTCATGGGGTGAGGAAAATCTTGTTATAACAGATACCCCCTAATGTGTGAGGTCAGAGGAGTATCTGTGATGGCCGAAATAGATTATAATTCCCAGAAGTGGAGTAATGGAGACCCAACTGGATGGACTAGTTTCTCATGAGAATATTACAATCCATAATGAATTTGTACACATGGATGCCAATTTGAATTACACTGCAGATCCATGTGGAAATATACCAAACAATTGTTCATGACCATGAATAGGCAATACAAAGTAGATACATGCCATAGGATGCCATAGTCATGAACAAGGCCCAGAAAAATCAATCTCAAAATCAATTTGAAGATATCTGTATACAATGGAGTACAATCTGATCTCCCATGATCACTAAAGTCATATAGGTACTGGTCCAATGAATGATAGCAACAACTCAGGAAAGCTGCGAATATAACCTGATGTTTTCATGTCTTTTACATGATATTCCAAAGGTGTAAGTCTACATCATGTGAATAGAGGAGTTGAGGTTGAACATAATGAGACTTCGTTTGATTACTAGTCATTAAGATATACCATTAACAAACGCGAGACAACCTACCAATAATGAAAGTAGGTATCAAGGCATTGAGTACATTCTTACAAGTGTGAATAAAGGTGTTGAGGTAGAACACTTGAAGAATACATCAATCATGAGACATTTATGTATTCCCAACTGTCGACGGTGGGAGAACCTGCCACTGATAACTGCAAGCCTCAAGGTACTCATAGGACTCTAGGCCTAGTTTCCAGAATAGATGAGTTGAAGTCGATGGAAGGAGAGTCGTTGAAAGGAGAGCATTAATACATCTCTCATCAGTTAGCATGAGGTACAAAGAAATATCTTGATTATTTGAAGGAACTCGAACGAAGAATATTTTCACGAACCAACGACCCTGTGCATATTTTGCATGCACCAGATGCAAGCAATGCACGAAAAAGACCCTCTAAATAGCAACCAATAAGGAAAACTGTTGAAAAAGGAGAGGAAACCACCAATAAGGCTAATGGAATCCAAGACACTGCATGAATATATTTATTATCATCGAACACAAGGGAAACCCCCAAGTCAACGACCAATGAGGAGATGTCGACTATTGGTTTCAAGGTTACCTACCCATAATGAAAGTAGGACTAGGGTGCATAGTAGGACTACAAATTCATGTAACTATGAGACACAATGAGGGTATGGCCGACATGCAAAGTGATAAATGGCCGACACAGGATTATAGACATCCTTTGAAAAACAACATGAGACATATGGAGGACTACAACAACATAGACTTAATAATGAAACTTTGTGATGTAGGATGCACCAATAAAATCTCCATAGGGATTGGAAGTGTAACCAGTTGGAGGAGTAAAATCTAAGTAATGAGATTAGATTCCTAAGGTTATGCTAAACCCAAACTTTGGATGACAAGTGGACTCAAAAGTTTGTGCTCTGTTCAAAGGTGACACAACTGTTGCCAATATAAGATAATATTTTTTTCCCACTCGTCTTTTTTTTGTTTTTGTTTTTTCATAGGAAAATGAATGCTACGATATAGAGGAGGAAATGAATTTCATGAGTAAGCAACTAATTCCAACAATGGAACATACCTATGCTCAATTAAAGGAGGTGCATGCAGGATGTGGAAACTTGGGGGCATGCTTCCTCTTAGGGTACAATGTGTCAAGTTGCAAAGGATATAAACAAGGCTATGCTTGGATAGTGATGCAAATTGCTGAGGTAATAGGTTTGTAATGAGAAAGCAGGAACTGACAATAGGCTTAATATTGCAAGCAAGAGAATGAGATGCAATTAAAACTTAACTCCAAAGAATGTCCTTTTTCGTAAATTTAGTCCCCTAGGCTCGAAAAATTATAAAACAATACCCAAGAGAACTCTTCTAGCCACTAGTGACTAGAGTATTCCTTTTTCTAAATTAGTCTACTTGGTACGAAAAAGGGTTAAACTTACACCAAATAGATGTCCTTTCAAACCCATTTAACAAGTGTGAAAGAGACAAGTTCACTCCACAATATTTTCACTTTTTTATAGAGTCGGAAAAGAGCTTAACTAAGAGTCCGTGGAAGTCCCATAAGTATAGGTTTAATGCTTATGAGTAATAATATGAGGTTCAAATGCATAGTCATATTGGAACTATAAGGGACTCCCGATCTTATGGAAAAAATATCTGCATGGGAACTATATGACACAAAGGTTCTAACTAGGGAACCCATGTTTGGTAAGCCTCTACCATTTAATAATGACACTTCTAATAGCAGTAGGAAGGTTCCATGTCGCTAATAAATGGGTTCGTATCTAAGGCATACAGATTGTAGTCATAGGATAATGCAAATATGCAAGATGGAGTGGTAACCTATCTTATACGTTGTTCAAAGAAAATACCTATCGAAGTCATGAATGAGAAATATGACACTAGAAACCACAAAAATACATGGAAAAAACCACCAAAACCAATTCCTTCCACTGTACTATTAGTCCATTAGGTCGAAAAATTAGCAAAAACTATGTAAAGTGGGTAAATTTTTCTATTAATAGTAAAAATAACCAATTTTACCATACCATTTGACTCTTTTACCCACATAGTGAATTTAGGACCAATTTTCCCATGATCTTCAAGTGTTGATTGCAAGAACTACGAGTGACGGAATTGACAACCTTCTGGACCAAGTAAGTACTCTTTCTCTCCTCTTCATTTCTAGTTGTTTACAATTTCAAATTAGACCCTATTTTTTGATTTTTAAAGGGCACAAATTATGAATTAGGGTGTACACGGGCTGTAGTTCATCGAGTCACGTATATGGAGACATGTACATGGGAAAGGAAAATCCTGCTTGCATATATTTGGCCCTACACACGATTGTTAACATTACAGATTGCGTAAAAGTCTACAAACAAGTTTTTTTAAGAGTTTGACTCAAAAAAGGGTTATCCTTTTGTAGGATAGTACTTGAATGGAGAAAGAGAGAGCATGAGGAAGTGGATGCAACTGTGGAAAGAGATGCAGGGCCCAACTTGCACTCAAAGATGTGGTATTTACAAGTTTTGGGCTCTCAAAGGAATGAGGGCTCAAGTGAGATTGCTTCAAATGCCCGTAAACTTCTGGGATCCAGATACAGAGGCCTTCAATATTGATGGGAAACCATTGAGAATTGAAGTAGAGGACATCTATTTCATCACATGATTGTCTCGTCGAGGTGAGGTGGTGAATCTCAAAGCCCGAGGAACTGGGGGTGGTATGAACATAGATTACTACATTGCCACCCATTGTGTTGCAGGCACAAAGAAGGTAGGGAGTCAACTCCCCATCAGGTCGATCGAGAACGTGAGTTTGAAGATCGTCGTCCTTGTACTTACACAGATCATGGGGTCAGCCTCATTGCACCAGGCATCGAGGCCACTCATGTTTTACGAAGTGGAGTGTTTGCGACCAATAATTTATGACGGGTGTACCTCACTACTAGCTAACATGAAGAGCCAGTTGACGGATTACAAACAGGGGAGGAAAAATAACTTCGGGTTTGCATCTATCTGATGTAGTTTTTTCTTTGAGAAGGTTCCAATTTTGAGCTCTAGAGTGGAGATCATTCCATGTGGACCACGCGATCCAACCATGTCATGGTGGACCGAGGTGATAAGGTGGTTAGGAGGTGGTAGGGTACCAACCCCCTACAACCACGAGTTCTTCTTCAGGTGGCGTCGACAGGTGATAGYCATAGATGAGTACCCTTATGCTGGGATCGACTATAGAGGATATCCARATATGCCTTTCTCACCAGACTCCACCTATGGTGATATAGRCATGACAAGTTTTTAAATATTTTTTTTTGTTTGTGTTTTTCAAAAAGAATAAAAAAAACAAAATATTTTTGGATGGTATTAAGTATTTACAATTACTTTGTTATGCAGGCATGGGTCCATGACGACTAGATGGATTCCCACGACATCAACGGAGGAACCAGGGAGATGAGCCAGTGAGAGGAGATGCAGAGAGAGTGTTACAAAATATGCAGGGGAACCTATCTCATTTGACACACGGGATTCCTATGGTTCAGGTTGAGGATCTGTCGAAGGATATGAAATGGAAAGTGGTGGGTGTGCCCCGTGCATGGGTGCGACTCTTCCAATGTCTCACAAATTCCATAGTATGCTATCATGATACATATCCGGCATCACAGGCATAGATGCCATGGTCATTATATCTATCGGCCATATATGTATTTTGAGGGTGTGAGACCCATTTTGTACTGTGACACCATATTTTTGCAGAGATGAAATATAAAAACATTGGTCTTCGACTTTACTTATATATGTTACAATGTGTACATTTATGGATGTGTTTTATTTGCTTTAGTTATGTGAAAAAATCCAATCTAGAACATAATTAGAATATGCATTAGATACATAATTAGAACTTCTAGGTATGTGATTATAAGTAATAAAATCAAAGTGTCGTTCCAAAATTTGTACACGTAGGAATCGTCAGAGTAGAGTAAGGTCTCTCACATAGTAATTGTCGTTCAACTGACATACTACTAACTAGGAGTCCATGAGAACTTCTAAAGAATGAGCACCATGTGAAATGGTGTCACGTAAAATCTCTATAACGACGTTATAATCAACCACATTATGAATGAAATATGGCCAATGATCCAGATCATGTTCAAGTAGAATGAGTTGGTGCTGAGAAGCAAACAGGCCATCGAGAAGATCAGAGTAGAATTGGGAGACATGCCAACACAAGAAAACGAGATCATCAAATTCCTCAATTCTAAGACCAGGGAAGAGCTGGAAGAGCTAAAGATTGAAGACAGAACAGAGACCATCCTTGAGGTCAAAAGAGTTTTGACCAAGAGAGGATTAATGCTTCAGTTGGAAGAAAAGGTTCAAGCCATGGACCTGGGGGTATAGAGATTCTTCAGTAAGATTGAAGCTCTCCAGAAGAAAGGTCTTCCTGGTCTGAAAGTGATCAATGATAAATTGATGACACTCCCAGAATACAAGAAGATATTAGCCGAAGTGGCTAAGGACAGTTCAAAGTTTGCAGGCATATAATGGAGCATCACCACTAAGGAATTCCTGGATGCCCTTCAATGGGACATCAGTATCCAACACGAGATTCGATACATATTCCTCACCAAGACTACATTCGCCAAGTATACATAAATGAACGAAGCGTATCGAAGACTGCTCAAAGTCAATGTGCCCAGTCATCTCAGATGGGAGGAACACTGTGATCTGATCAATTAGCAGATGAGTTGTCCAGGTCCAGTCAGTTGTCCAGTCAGATGAAGTCATGCAGAGGTTTCATCAACATCCCACCCAAAAATCAGCGTGCTGTTACACCATGTCATCAAGCAGTTCCTAGGTTTATGAAATTTGTTAAATTAGTTAGGCTAAAAATAGATTTAGCACGTCCTGGTCATTTATGACAGGAACATTTGTAATTTGAGTTATAAATACTTCACCTTTCGAAGTATTGAGGGTTGTTGATCTTCACACCCTGACATTATCAGACTGTAATCTTTTTGAAGAGATCTTCCATTAATAAAAAGGAGGCACTTTTACAGGATTCCTGCGTGTATTCACTGGTGATGTTTTTCTCTCTAAGTTGGATGTTATTCTTGCTTTGTGATCATCTTGTTTTCTAATTCTAATCTTTAAGAGTAACGAATGTTGCAGGATTTATCTTGTATACCCTGTTTCTGACTCGAAATATTTTAGTGTTTTTTCTTCTGGTGTTTTCAATAAAGGAATTCTTAACTGCTTCTTTGTTGAAATTATCCTTCTCATCTTTTCTGCTAATCATCATTTAAGCTACTAAAAGATCGAGTGATTATATTATCTCGCCCTGTGAAAGTTTTTCCTTTGCGTTTCTGGTTTGAATTTCATATTTTATTAAACACAGACCCCATAGCCCAATGGATGTGTAGACTATCTCAACCAATTCAAAAAACACTTTGACAACAAAACCGACCTATTTCTTTACCTAGCCTAATATCTAAAATTGGAAACATAGCTAAATCGTATAGAGAGATCCCTCTCTGAAGTTGGAAGGGTTATATCCAAGCTTCATAAGTGATTGTATAAAGTTACCTTTGTAGATTTCTTCTGTTTTCAACCTCTAGGAAATTTACCAAGTGCTAACATAGTGGCGACTCCACTGGGGAAAGAACTAAAAATTTATAATTTCACATTTTCTTTTCCCTAAAAGGAAAGTTTGTTCCCGGAATATTCCAAATTTGAGAAGAAAGTAATGTTTAGAGGTTGATTAAACTTTGTACATATTATTTTCGGACTCACAAAACTAAAAAGTATATATATATATAAAACCAAAAAGAATTCTGGCTCCCAAGAAAGTTTATACTCGATCTCATCCAGACCCAGAACCTGCGATAGTGACAGATAACCTCGAACAGTTTCTTAGGAAAAAGACCTTAGCTGAAGTCTTAGTGAGTCATATTCCCCTTCATAAGTCCCTTTCCTTTTTAGGGAAACCTGTTACCTTTCAAAACCCTGACCTTGATACCTTTCCATAGCAAAGCCTGGTTAGAACATGGTCCAATAGTTTTGTGACTGGAATCACCTTTGACCCAACTATTTTGCAACCCCGAACGCTCGAAGTTCTATCTCCCACGACTAAACCACAAATCACTCCCTCAGTGCTATCTAGTCCCTCCTCGTCCTCATCTTCAGTCGCTACCTCGTCGATTAGCCAAGTTGTCGTCCCACCTCCTCCACCCATCATGGCAGCTCGATATGCTCCCTTGGTGTTGGCTG
>JASDQU011177243.1:3548-13980 GCA_032191745.1 Picea mariana
AGAGAATTAGGATTTCAATGAATTAAAGAATGAATGAAAACTAAAGTATCTAAGTAAAACTCAAAGAGCAGACCTTAGTATGCTTTCTCCTTTTATTCTCCTCTTGTTCCTCTTGTTCCTTTTGTTTTCAATCAAACAAAATTAGTTGAAGTAGTTAAACTACCTCTTTAGTTAAGTTAACTAAAACTCAACCAACTTTTTAGTTAAGGGGGAAAAGTAATAAAATTATAATAATGTTTTTTAATAAATAATAACTAGTAGGTGGGACCCCTTGCAACTCCCTTTAGTTCTTTAACACGCATAACGCAACTAGTTAATCAATCAAACATATCCCTCCTTGTGGCTTGCATCATCACTCTCATGTTTTGACAATTTATATCAATGATAATTGAAATTATATCCAAAAATATATTATCCAATATCCAAAAAATAATGTGTTGTCCAAAATTTCAGAAGTCAATTGTTCTCAACAATCAATAAATAAAAACACTTAAAACCCATATTTTCCACTTTAGGAGGCAATCTTCCTCTTGTTGATGTTGTCACCCTTTTATTTTTTTGAATTTACCTTAGTCTGTGTGGAGCCTTTAGGTCTAATATCACTGATAACATGAGAGAAATCATCTCTCAAATGCATGTGGGAGGACATGGATTTGGAAGAGTCATTTGAGGGAGAGGAGGGGGCAGCAGTGGATTTTCCTTTGTCAAGAGCATGGCAAGCCTTGGTTTTTAACATTTTTCTTGCATGGGAAGACTGTATTGGTGAATGGGAAGGGGAAACTTGGATAATTTGATTAAGAGGTGGAGGAGCAGGTAGAGACAAGTTAGGTCAGCCATGATGTTGGGAGACTATCGGGTGGACAATATCTTGCCATTTGTCGTTTTCAGGGACTTCAGGTTGTAATGAGACATGAGGGGTCACTGGGATACCAAGTACATGTGGGGATTGGAAGGGATGCATTTCTAGCCTAGGTTGGACCACTCCCTGTCCAATCCATTTAAAAAATATAGCTTGAAATAGCTAGCCCAGCTGTTGCGAGTCTGCATCAAAATGTGTAGAAAACCTTGGCCTTCTAGGGCCACTGTTCCAATTTCCTCTTCCTCTATTACCCCAGCCATGGCTACCTCTTCTGAAAAAGATCATTCCTGTATGCATTATTGATTATAAACTAGTTTCTTCAACAACCATACATGACATCTCTTTTAAATATAAAACAAAGTTTGGCTCAACAACACATCAGACTCATGCAATCCAATCTATACAAATAGTTTAATACTTGTAAATGACTAGGGGGTGAATAAGGGTTCTGGGATATGTGAGGGATTGTATTGAGAGAAAAGTGTTAAAATGAAGGGGGGTAGATCATGATTACTGCTCAACAAATCATCAAACAATCAACTGTAATGTAATCAAAAGAATATATCATTGTAACTCATCTCGGTGTCATACTTTAACTGTTATAATACAAAGTTTAACTTAACTATAATTTAATTTTAAGAACATGGAGTGGATAGTGAATATGGGAAAGTGAGGGGACTTGTAATGTGAGAAAAAGTGAGAGAATGGTAGGGAAAAAATGAATATTTTTCGTAAAACAAATCAAGTAGTCCATAAAAGCAACTCTATATTCAATACAAAAGATACCAATACCAATTAAACAATTGTTGTGTGTCAAAAATGTCCACTGTCCCACATTCAATTTCCTTCAAACTTCTCAATTAACATAGTCTGTAATCATACTCATACTCACTATGCATTTCAACAGTCTTGTTAAGAGAATATTGGGTTTCTTTCATTTCCTTTCTTTCATTTAAAACAAAAATCAAAAGAAACACACAACTACATTGCTCCATCTCTATCCATAATATATCACTATAAAATATCAAACGCTGTCCATAATTCACAATTGCCCAAATAAAACATATGCACATGTCCCTTTTACATATTGAAAGTACTTCTTATATTTGACTGATTTCATGCCCTTTTCATTATATTGACCAATAAAACTTGCAATGAAACCATAATACAAAACCCAAGCTTCATCACTGGTGATGCAATTAAATAAAACATGTATGAATTCCCCTTCATGTAGCTTCAAATATAATGAAACTTAGAGCTTTAAATCCCTTTTCATGTAGCTTTAAATATTGACCAATAAAACTTGTAATTGCATAGTTTAAATACTAGGCTTTATCAATACTTTGCAGGAGGAATTCCTCATTGTGATTTTTATCATCAACAAACTGGCGACTCTATAGGGAAATTTGTTTCCAACAGATTAAGAACTCAAAATATATGGTTTCGCAGACCAAAAACAATAGATCAAGAAGGTATAACCAAAATAATCATGCAACCGGGGGAAGTGAGCGGATTTAATGGAAAAATGACCGGGAATTTGGGAATAAATCATGGAAAAAGTTAAGTATGAGGGGGTTTATCCCTGTATGCATAATCATTCAACCAGAATTTGTTATTGACTTCAAGGAGAAATTATTTATGGACTTTCTCTTTTGAATCTCAAAAGGATGAAGAAATGGAAAGAAGAAGTGGGAGGTAACCAATTTCCTCATAAGACATCAGTGAAAGAAGATAACAAATTCAATTATGCTTTTAGGGGGAACATCGTAACAACTGTAATCTTGATTGTTATTGAATAACAATATCCTAAGGGAGTGTCACTGTGGCCGAACTAATTCAACATCTTATTCTTGACCAAAAATTGAAATCGAAAAGAACAAAAGAAAGAAATGTCATAATAGAATTGAAACTGCAAAATTTAAAACGACATAAACTAAAATGACAGAATTGCAAACAGCAGAAGAAAAATTACTAAAATGGAAGTAAAATATAAACTATTGTAAAAGAAGAATTTTAAAAAGCAGTAGTGAAAACTAAAAAATGAAAAAAGAACTGAACTACTAATATATAGAACAATCCAAACAGGATTAAAACTTTTCAAGTTGGTTCCACGTAGTGTTTTAAGTGAGAACCGTTAGTGCTGTAGGAAAACAATCACTCTTGTAAATCTTTTAGAATGTAAGATTTTGTACCCAGGACAAAAGTGATCTTGAAAGGACCCAGGCATAATTTTTGTAACTTTGAGACAATTGATAGTCTTTTAGAGTACATGATTAGATCATCAAGGTAGATATGAATAATCTTGCCAATCAAATTGTCAAAATCTATTTGCATAGGTATTTGAAAGGTGGAAGCTACATTAGATAAGATAAAAGGCATATGGTAATAAGCCAAAGTGCCCCAATGATTAATAAAGGTGGTTTTATATTTATCTTCCCTTTTTACCCTGATTTGATTGTAACCAGAAAAACTGTCAAGTAAGGACATCATCTGTGACCCTGCAACTTACTGCAAAATCATCTCCATATTAGGGAGAGGAAAAGTGATATTTTATACTAGCCTGATTTAATGCCCAAAAATCAACGCATAATCTGATCTGACCAGTCATTTTCTGAACGAGAACCAAATTGGAAACCCATTCAGATTATTTGACCGAAAAGATGATTCCATCTTTCAAGAGTTTTTCCAACTCCTTTCGAATAGTTGTTTCAAGTGCAGGGTTGATAGGTCTTTATTTTTGCCTAACTGATTTTATTCCTTCCTTGATTGGAATGGAATGTTGTATAATAGTGGGATCAAAACCACGAATATCCTCATAATACCAAGAAAAAACATCTTGAAATTCCCCAAGCAACTTGGCAAACTTCATTTTCTCTTCATCAGAACATTGGGAACCTATTTTAACATTCTTTGGAGACTTGGGTGTCCCAATGTTCAAGGATATTGTTTCACCCACCTTCCTTTTCAAATCCTCTTCTTTATGCTTCTCTTTATTTCCTACATCACTCAATGAAAACAAACTATCTAGAGGATTCAAGCCCTTAGGAATCTTGTTATCTTCCATGGATATAATTTCCTTGGAATTATAAGGTTCATTTTGAATGAAAGAATAGATGCTCTCATCGCTATGGAATACCTACCATGATTCTATATTGTCGAGGATATGTGGATGATATAGAGATTGGAAAGTACAATCAGGTCTGTTTGGCATAATTTTTTGATTAGGAGAGGCTACAAAAACATCTAACCAATCAACCATTGAATTCAATTCCCTCTTAACATGAGTAATGTTGAAAGATAGTAGGTTTGAGATAAGTGCCCAAAAAATTTGGGTGTATCGTTTCATCAACTTGTTGCTAGGATAGTATTTCTTAGGTACAAGGTTCACAACAAGCTCAGAATCCCCCAAAACTGTAAGGTGACCACAACCCAGATTATAGGCATTTTCAATGCCTAATAATAAATCTTTGAATTCAGTGATATTGTTTGTGGAAGAAAACTCCAAACTATAAGAAAAGTTATGAATTTTCCCCATAGGAGAGTACAAGATAATGATAGTTTTGTTTCCTTCATTAGAGAATGAACCATCAAAGTTAATGTGCCACATATCGTTGTCTAATTCATTTTTTTCCAAGGGAATGTTATCCTCCTCAGCAAAGATGGAATACACCCCTAGGTCCTCTTCGATATAATTCACATTAGGTTGTGGAACACTTTATATGTAAGGTTAAATCCTTCCCTCTGTAAGAACTAATATGTTTCTACCATTCTGTGGAATGGATAAGTGTTTCCCTTCGAGTGAGAGGTATCCACCTATCAAAGATTGCCAATATCTTCCTAAGATGATTGAGTAATTTATTACTGGCATATCAATTACCTAAATATTAAGGGTTGTCCTTATTTCAGGGTGTGCGCACAAAACCAAGGTCACGTCCTTGATTTCACCTATGGTTGTTTGTTGTATACTATTATAAGAGAGCATGCTTCTAGCGTTTTCATTTGTACAAGACAAGCCTAGCTCTTCCATAATAATATTCAACATTACACTTGGGCCTGAACCGCCGTCAATGAGGCAACAATGGGCGATCTTATCCATAATATTTACAGAAATATAAGAAGGGGGATTTTTTTACAGGGTATCTAAATTTATGTACACCTACTTTATTTATAGACGAATCCACTTCACTTACCTCTTCATAGAGGTTGGCTACAATGAAAGATTTTCCTTCCATGAATTGTTTTAGATGCCTCTGTTGTTTAGGGATGACAACCACATTCAGAAGGGTTTCATATGCTTTGATGTTGACCAACTGATTTAGAATATTGTATTTGGAAGAGGGGAGAGGGGAGGTAGTTCCTTGACTGTCAAGGACCTTAGGAGCCTGAACAGTAGCAACTGGTGAGGATGAGCTCGGGCTAGAAGAATTGCAGGGAGGATCCTATTTTCCTTTGGGAGTGTAGGATTTGTTCCTAGTATTGATGATCGTGACATCTTCTAGCTCTACAAAATCTAGGACAACGATGGTATTTTCTAGTCTTTTACCAAATATATTATCTATGGCACTCTTCTTTACCTCACATGTGGTTTCCTCGTGGCGTTCCTCGCAAAAGTTACACCAACTATGAGGCATGATATCTTTAGGCTGAAAATAATTTTCATTTGGGTTTCTAAAGGGGGGTGCAGAAGAGAATGAAGCTCTAGGGGTAAGAGGGGAAACATTTCCCTTTCTCTCATACACTATCATACAATTATTCATGTCTTGTACAAGATGTAAGAGGGTGGACATGTCTGTCTGTTTAAATGATTCTCCCTGAGGAAGACTTGTTCTTTCAAGTTGTTCTTCATACTCTAAACAAGTATGCAGAGCGTAACTGAGGTTATCAATTGATTTTCAAGCCTATGACGGCAGGGGGAAGGTAATGCATTATAATAATGCATGAAGGCAGCTTGTTTCTGAGGTTGAATGAAACACAATTTGAAGGACTTGATGGTCTCACCATCCTATAAGAAATGTTATTGTACTCTCATAACTTCTCAACTAGGATTTTAGATTGCCCGTATGTGGATTTGAACCAATAGACTAACTCCTCCCAAGTAGACATAATATTACGAGGAAGGTCAAATAAATCAGCCGCAACCTTTCCTTCCAGTGAATTGACAAATAAGCGCATGCAAGTATCGTTGTCATTGGCTCCTATGTTGTGACATTCATTAGAAAATACCACCAGGTGTTCATTAGCAGTGATAGTGTTATTCTCTAAGAACCTAGGAAGATTATCTTTGAATTTAGGAAGTGGATGAGTAGAAGGTGTTAGGTTAAGAGGAGAGGAAACATGCCATGGTGTGGTTGTAGCATCTTCTTCAAATTGAAAAATCCCATACTTTTTAATGACTTTGTTGGGGTTTGTGGTAGATTGAACAGGGACTTGGTGACTATATAATCTACTAATCACTGACAAAGATGAAGAATGAGAGGAGGAATCACTTCCAGTGCCACCAGAGCCACCACTAGATGCCATCTTGTGGGTGATAGGTAAGGGAGAGAAAGACGATCTATATGAATCATACAAGGTTCTCCTTAGAGAACTTTGTTGGGTTGATAACACAACGTTCCTTCTTCCTATTTCAGCAATAGGATTAATTTCAGGTGATAAGCCTCCTCTTCTCCTAGAAACATGAGGGATTAAGGACATGAAAAGAAGGTTAAGGCTAAAGGAAAAAGAAGGTTATGGATGATTTATAGGCTATCTACATCTAGCTTCCCAATGTTCTTGGGCACTTATGTCTTGTTCAATTGCTGCCCATGAACGATTAATCTCATCTCGAGTATTAGCAGTGTCTAAAATGGTGTTAAAAAAATTTAAAGCAATGTTGGTCTAATCTTGAAGACCGAGCTCAATATTGGGCTTCCTTGCAACATGTACAATCATCAATAAATAAAACAGTCAAAGAATCAAAATCATAAAAATAGATGTATTCGATGATAATAAAGCATAAAAGTCAACCAGAGAGATATTGAAGATCTCCCTAGTATGGTCGCAAAAATAAATGTTGAGTAAAATATATGAAATGATCTTACTCAAGAATTTTCAGATCTTAATTGGCTAAAGAAAAATAGATGGGAATATCACCCTATGTTTATAGCCATAAAAAATTGTTTCCTAATCCACAAGTATTGGTTACAAGTGCTTAGGATGTTTTTTTTATAAATGAAAGTTTGCTGAAAAATTCAATATTTATGTAATTTTCTGAATATAACAGATGCATAAATAAATGTAGAGATAGAAGTAAAAACACCGAGTCAATAATCAACATAGATGAGACATAAAGAAATCATTTATTTCATTCCAATTTATCAAAAGACTTGTTCTCTTTACAAAATTACCTGAGGAAGTTTGGACCAAAGTCAAACTTAGATGTCCCCGATGAAAACCATACAAAAGGAATTCCAACAGAAAGTAAAAAACTAAACTTTAAAAGCTGGATCAACTTGCCACATATTGTTTCCCACTTGAATCTGCACAATAACCTTTATCAGTCATGAAATTTAATTCACAAACAGACAAGTCTACACAAACTATCAAAGATAGATCAACACCTCTAAAAAACAAGTGTCTGAATGATGTAATTCATCCCTGAATCTTGTTGTATAAAATAGGACCCTTGTATCATAAAAGATAATTAGGCTTTCAATGAATTAAAGAATGAATGAAAACTAAATTATCTCAATAAAACTCAAAGAGGAGACCTTAGTATGCTTTCTCCTTTTATTCTCCTCTTGTTCCTCCTTTTCCTTTTGATTTTAAGAAAACATAATTTGTTGAAGTAGTTAAACTACCTCTTTAGTTAAGTTAACTAAAACTCAACCAACTTTTTAGTTAAGGGGGGAAAGTAATAAAATTATAATAAGGGTTTTTAATAAATAATAACTAGTAGGTGGGACCTCTTGTGACTCCCTTTAGTTCTTTAACAATCATAACATAACTAGTTAATCAATCAAACATATCCCTCCTTGTGGCTCCCATCATCACTCTCATTTGTTGACAATTTATATCAATGATAATTGAAATTATATCCAAAAATATATTATCCAATATCCAAAAAATAATGTGTTTTCCAAAATTTCAGAAGTCATCTATTCTCAACAATCAATAAATAAAAAAAACTTAAAACCCATATTTTCCACTCTGGGAGGCAATCTTCCTCTTGTTGTTGTTGTCACCCTTTGATTTTTTTGAATTTTCCTTAGGCTATGTGGAGATTTTAGGCCTAATATCATTGATAACATGAGAGAAATCATCTCTCAAATGCATGTGGAAGGACACAGATTTGGCAGAGTCATTTGAGGGAGAGGAGGGGGCAACGACATCTTTTCCTTTGTCAGGAGCATGGTGGGACTGGGTTTTTAACCTTTTTCTTGCATGGGAAGATTGTACTAGTGAGTGGGCAGGGGAAGCTTGGACATTTTGATTAACAGGTGGAGGAGCAGGTAGAGACAAGTTAGGCTAGCCACGATGTTGGAAGAATGTCGGGTGGAAAATCTCTTCCCATACGTCGTTTTCAGGGAATTCAAGTTGTAATGAGACATGAGGGGGTACTGGGATACCAGGGACATGTGGGGCTTTGGAGGGAGGCCTTTTTGGCCTAGGTTGGACCACTCTCTATCCAATCCAGTTAAAAAATCCATCTTGAAATAGCTGGCCCAACTCTTACGAGTCTGCATCAAAATGTATATAAAACCTTGGCCTTCTATGGCCCCTGTTCCAATTTTCTCTTCCTCTATTACCCTGACCATAGCTACCTTTGCTGAAAAAGATCATTCCTATATGCATTATTTATTAGCAACTAGTTTCTTCAACAACCATACATGACATATCTTTTAAATATGTTAGGGTCCTAACCCGCACATAGGTAGATCAATATATTCAGATGTAATAAAGGTCAATATTAATAAGGCCTTTCAATAAAATAGAATAAGGTGGATGTAAGAAGAACTAATAGAAGCTTCCACTTCTAGAAGGATCTTCCTCTAGATGCTTCTCTTGATAGACATATTTAGTATAATTAAGGGTCGAGGGTATGAAAACCCTAGCTTGGATATTATTTTAACAGAGCGCTGCTCGACTGGAGGTTGCCCCCTCAAAGAGGCCCGTGAACATTACTTTCTGAATCAAAGTGCTATTTCTGTTGTTGTTCTTATATCATTTCTGCGTTATTGTGGAGATTATGATGGTTATATTACTGTTATTTTGCCATTTCTAGCATTTTATTTCTGTTCTGCATATTTTTTATATCTGGTATCTTGCAAGTGGTATCAGAGCACTTTCCTTGGCAGAAATTGTGGGAATTTTTTTTCCAGGGTAGAGACATATTCCGACGTTTTTAAGCCACAAAGATCTGTCGTTACGCACATAAACCCATGGTTGAGGGATTCATACACATAAGAAATACAAGTGGTTCTTAAGCGCACATCTATTGGCCACCCTTGTAACCCCTGTTGGTACCTCTTCGAGTGGTAGTGCATCAGACAACACCTGTGTATAGATTGACCTATATTTCCTGAAGCTCTCTTTATATAAACCTATCAGCTGCTAGACTGCTATAGTGTCACCGAGAACAATACTCAGGAAGATACTCTCTATTACTTGTGTATTCGGGTAGTACGGATAAGGGTACGGTCTATCCTCCTTAGTTAATGCCCTAATATATTGGGTCGAGTACTATTGTTGGACCCCACACGTATATCAGAGAGCTATAACATAGGGAAAACCCTTGCCTGTAGAACCCTTGAATACCTAACCCTTGGGGGAAAGAAACATAAACAAATTAAAATAGAGAAGATCTATTGCCACGCAACTATGTTCGGGTTGCCAAGTAAATACACATTTATTTCTATTTAAGCATTTGGGGATTTCATCACTGCAGTATTCTTCAGACCAGAGTATAACTCTGCAGGTGTGAAAAAAAAAAAGTCTAGAAATTGTTTCACCATTATTTGAGACCTATTCCATTGGATTCATCTCTTCGTCCTTATCACATTCATCCATATCATTTTTCGGCAAAATTTTTTACCCCACCGGCCCCTTTTCAGTTCACCCATCCTCATGGCCCATATCTGTAGCCAAGATCTAGAAACTCGCTTCAACACCTTGCAATCTAGTTTCCTCAAGACCCAAAAAGAAGTGAAACAAATCAGTGCTAATGTTTCCTCCATCGATTCATCTATCAATACAACCATAAATAAAACCATGCAGTCCTCAATAGAGGAAGTCAAACAAGAACTGACCACCCAACTTGAATCTGTCTTTGCATCACTCTGCACCAAACTGAATATCCCTACAAATAACCCTTTCTCTGAAGCACCTCCAAAGACCGAAGGAGAACATCCCTCCCATTCCCATACCTTTCATCCCCATCACTTTCAACGTGACCTACACCTTCCATGGGTGGATGTGACCAAATTTGATGGATCGGACCCCACTGGTTGGGTAACCCAAATGGAACATTATTTCTCTTTATACGACATTACAGATGACTTGGACAAACTCCAGTATGGTGTTCTCCATCTAGAT
>JASDQU011177243.1:25361-48056 GCA_032191745.1 Picea mariana
TCAGAGAACCATCAAGGAAGTGCTAGTCCAGTGTAAAGATACAACTCCAGCAGATGCCACTTGGGAACCAGCTACCATTCTGCAACAATTTCCACATATCAAGCCTTGAGGACAAGGTTGTTTTTAAGGGGGCGGACATGTTAGGGTCCTAACCCACACATAGGTAGAATAATATATTCGGATGTAATAAAGGTCAATAGTAATAAGGCCTAACAATAAAATAGAATAAGGCAGATGTAAGAATACCTAATAGAAGCTTCCGCTTCTAGAAGGATCTTCCTCTAGATGCTTCTTTTGAGAGACATATTTAGTATAAATAGGAGTCGAGGGTATGAGAACCCTAGCTTGGAGATTATTGTAATAGAGCACTATTTGACTGGAGGTTGCCCCCTCGAAGAGGCCTGTGAAAATTACTTTCTGAATCAAAGTGCTATTTCTTTTGTTGTTCTTATATCATTTCTATGTTATTATGGAGATTATACTGGTTATATTACTATTATTCTTCCATTTCTAACATTTTATTTCTGTACTGCATACTTTTTATATCTGGTATATTACATGCTTTCATCTTCCTCTTCATTCATTTTTGAAGTACATGACAACCAACAATCACTAATACATTAACCATGTCATTAATTCCAAACCATTGAAATTTGCGACCACATTGCTTGCCAAATGCGCCACCCAAAAATTCATATTAACTATTGCCAAACTTCCATACCATACCATATATCAAATGTGCCCAATATAACTCAATTGCAAATCGCATAAACACTAACCATTTGTAGTTAGGATTAAACAATAGTATATGCTCTTTCTTTTGGATTTTTTGTGTAAGTTTCCTTCATTTTGTTTTTATTTTATGTTATTACTAACATATGTCTTGTGCAAGTGTAGTCGGGTAATAAATCATGGTAACATGATCGAACATAGAAATGTAAATATATGTCAATCATAACATAAAATTAAAGCTTCGAATAACAAAACATCCATAAAATGCACCATCCACCTATCATTATGTCAAAATGAAATCAAGACTACATCATCAACCATATAATACCCTGTAAGAAGCATCGAAACAACAACATAAAATGTGTGATATGACTATCTCCGAGCCTCCAATCTACAAGGGGTGTTGGCACAGGGGAAGACACAGGGTTCAACACTACAACAATGCATCAACAAAACCCTAAGTACCAGCCCTTTCGACAACACTTGCGAAGTAGATGAAGTCTCACTCGAGGTAGAAGTAGGGGTGGTTGCAAGACTCAAGTGTCTGCAACCTTAGCTGGGACATAGATCTGTGATTATAATACGTAATAGAGCACTTATCACCGTCAGTTCCTCAATATGTAATCAACATCCACTTCATTGATAAAACAAAGCTTTGCAACATTCACACCGATCTAACGTATTTAAGCACTTTAGCATAGGTGAATAGATCAGATATAGAAAATCAAGCACTAAGCATATTCATATAGATCAGATCTAACATTCTTACATATCATTAGTACTAAGCATAAGCATATCTATCTAATCATCTCTAAGCATTTATCAAATAACATATAAATGCATCAGAACCTCGCACAGAGCAGATCAACACAGTGTTTATGTGGTTCACCCCCACCCTGGGGCTACATCCATCAACTCTTCTCCTTTATTAGCTTCTTCAATAGGTTACATGCACAGAACCTCAAAACCCTTCTCTGCATAGGACAAAAGATCTGCATAGCTTGCTATATCCTTCTTCCATGCGTTACAACACAAAGCCTTCCACCGTCTATTAAAACCACTTGCACTTAGCTCTGGAAGTCTCTTACAGTCATGCACAAAGAACTTACAGACCCTAATTGCACTTATCATACATTTACATTTGACTAGTGTCCTAACATCACATAGATCCCCCTCCTTACATTGCCTAGACATCTATTTATACATTACAAAATAGGCCTGAGCATGGGTAAACCCATGGGTCGACATCCCAATCCCATTACATAATCCCAAACACCCAAAAAGGACCCAAAAAGGGGTGAGATCCCGTGATCTCTGCTTCGTCTTACGCTCCTCCTTCGACAGGCTGTTGAAGTCCCAAAATAGGTCAATATGACCAAGAATCTCCCAAAACTTGGTCAAGGGCCAACAAGCCCCCAACACTCACCTGTGACTCATCCCAAGTCACTCTGGTCTGACTAGTTCTGCCTTGAACTCCTCGTTATTGGATCAAGCTGCTTCAACCTACTGTTGTGCTATGACCTCTTTCTCGATGAACTCCTGGATCACTGCATCGTTCACGGGCCCTTCTAGGCACTGTTCTGCTGTGATGACAACCTGTTCTAGATCTGCTCCTTGGAATTCAACCTCTGTGAATAATTGGCATGCCTTATCTTGTACTAGTTGGAGATATTGAGTTACTTCCATAAATTTGATTTGAATCATATGGATCTGTTGCTGGGCAGTGTGTTTCTCTTGAGACCGCTTCATTATTTCCATGACCGACAGGGCCTCCAGCTGCGCCTAAAATGTTTCTACATGCTGCTTTGCTTCCTTGAGCTGTGACTCCAATGCCTGTAACTCAGGATTCTCAGTGAGGTTCTCATATGTTAGGTCACTGCGGTTAGTCAGCTGCTTGCATTCCAGGGAAAGAGCTTTTAGTCTGTCAACTATGCTGTGGGCAATTTCTTCCCTTAGGTCTCTTATGTCTTGCAGGGTTTCGGGCACAGTGCATAGTTCCAAATCTACGATGCTTTATTATAGTTGTTGGATCACTTCTTCAAGTTGCACCACCTGATGTGGAACTCATTCTTTAGTCTTTACTTCTATGACTGTCACAGAGCGAAGTGCTCTATGGACCATTTCCTTTACTTTGAGTTTCTCTATGAGCAACTGTTCTTTTTATTCATCCCAATTCTCTTGGAGAGCAAGCTTTTCCCATTCTGCAGTACTGCATTGATCTAAAAGGACTCCCTGTACTTGTGCCAAAGCTTGGGTGGCTTGCATTGTTTCTTCCTATTCTTGTCGAAGGAGAGCTTCGACTGTATTAGTGATTCGATGGAGTTGAGTTGGCTCATCTCCCAGTTCTGGTGTTCCTACTGACATAGGCGCAGTGGAGACTACGTGGCTAGACTATAGTGTCTGTTGCACCCCTTGGAGATGAACTTCAGTTTGATTGTACATCTTCTCATTCTTAGCCTCTTGTTTCTCTGCAGTCTCTAGTGAAGCATCATTCAGAGCTACTATGATGAAATCAAAGTCATCTGGGGTGAGGATAGTCTGCAACTTGGTCATTGTTTCTTTCAACTTATTTCAGGAAGAAGGATTTGGAGGGGAAACCTTCCTTTTCTTTAAGGGGTCCTCCTCATCTCTATGCGGTGTTACCTCACCTTTATTTTGCTCAGGTTATGTGCCATCTACCTCTTCACCATCACCCCCTTTCTCTGGTGATATGGAAGCAGTCTTTACGAATGTACTGTCTAAATCCTGAACCTCTTCAGGCTTCTTTGTCTTGCTAGGTCCGGGTGTATCCTGCGTAGTTTCTGGACTATCTATGTCAGATATCTCTGTAGGGTCTACTGGAATAAGGAGGTATACTAACCATTCCTTGGTGATCTCTTCTAGGTCTTCCTCCATTAGCTTGTATTAGGACTGCAGCTATTTCTTATGTCCATCGGCGCATGCTGTGATGTAAATAAAATGTCGATCAGCACTGAAATTCATCAAAGGATGAAACCTGTGGAGAGTATTCGAGGTCATACGAGGCTCGAACTGGATGGATACCTTTAGTTGATTGTAGTATGTGTGGAACATGACATTTGACTTCCATTTCTTATTCATGTCACTCGAGTACCACAGTGTACTGAACTTCACGGCTAGTGGTTTAAAGGGCTCGATGTCTGGGAAGCTCGCACCTTTCGACATCTCCCAGGCAATAAAAGCGATCAGGATCAACAACCAGCTGAAATGAAATTTGTATCCTTGGTCCTGTGCTTCTCTACAATTGATTTGTAATTGGTTCAGCAGGTACTGCACCCAATTCATCTGAAGTTCTTCTGCGCACTTTCCTGCGGGGTCGACTATGAAACCAGTGACTTGGGTGGGTCAGTTATTTCATACTAACTTTCCTGCGATCAATTAACAGGTGAGGTGCACTGCACCACTCTGGATAGAAGCTACCTTGTAGCCTCACATTCCCTTCTCGACATCGTCGTAGGTTTCCTTTATCCTTTGAGCTAGAGAAAGATCCATGGTTTTTCCGGGATAGAGATCCTGTGGGTCAAGGCCTTGCATACTCAGCCTTTTGATCCAATTGATCAACATCGGATGCACTATGATACGATGGTTTAACTACAAGTATCCACCATGGTAACAAGACAACAACATCTTGACACATGCATTCACCTCTTGGTGTCTTCCGAAGTGAGGAATCTTCATAACATTGAGTAGTGTGGAATGCGCGAGGTTCATAGTCCATGACTGGGGAATTATCTTTGGATTCTTTCCCTTTGTTATGGTCAGGTACTTATGTGGGTCGAGCATGCTATAGACCTTCCTGTTTCCACGGTTGAAGTCGCTAAACTTCAATGCTACAATCTTATCTTGGTCTATGCGAACTGCGCGTATCCCTTTCATTAGGTATGTAGTGACTAAGGTGTACTCAAAGTCTCTGGGAACACTGTCTTGATTTATTGCACCGCTCAGAGGTGGTAGATATGCAGGTAATATACTCGGGATCAATTTAGCATTCGCGAGATCATACCTGTGCTTAGTTTTCTTTTCATCTATTGGTCGGGATGGTCCAATTCAAGCAGTGGAAGAAGAGGTCGACAATCCTCTTGTCAACAATTCTTGTACACCTGTAGACAATCCTCTCTCTGACATGACTCTTTCAGTCATCAAGTCGAGGAGTAATTTTGTCACTAATTCTTCGATGGTGGTGAGCTTGTCAGACATACGCGCTCGAGATTAACGATATCGGGTTCATGATTAACTCAGACATTGCAATGAAATATACAGCAACAAGGCGATGATCACTATATACAATTCACTTAGTCTGTAGGCTCAAACTCTCGGTTAGAAAAAGTATTCTCCATGCATGGCACGACGGGATAAATAGGTAACTTGGCAATGGTTCGTTTGGAATGAGTATGAAGCCTCATTAACTCTTGTTCTATTCATTATGCCGTGGTCCAATGGTCTAGTGGTGAACCATAAATTCTTTTCGACCCATTTGGAGTGGCAGTCGAATGAATATATCGTTCCCAATCGCTTTATTGATTTGCCATGGCAAAGTGCCATGTGTCACTGTTCTGATATCCCAAAGAAGATCCAATTCTACAAAAAAAAAAGTTGCGAAGTTCCCTCTGGAACCTTCTGTAACTTTTCAATCTTAGCCCTCTTCTTACTTAGCCTTCTAGCCTTCTTTCTAGTGAGCTTCATCTCCATATTCCTTTTTCCATTCTGATTCGTATCTTCTTTCGGCATAGTCACTACGTGTTGTTGAGATTCTTTCCTAGGATTCAGGGGTAACAACTCTTCTTTTTCTAGGATAGGTACTTCAATCTTCTGTGAGTCCTCTAATGTTCTTGCAGATTCGACATATGAGCCTCTAGTGTTAAGTAGCTTCGATCTATTCTCTTTTTCTGCAATCAAGTGTGCGATCCTTCTAGTCATGAAATCTTTTAACTCTTTTTTCTTTTGTTTCAAAACTTCTTCTTCTTCCTTTCATCTAGCTTGATCTCTATCAATCCAAGGTTTCCCTAGTAACATGGTAAATGTCCTCAATAAATTTAATAATTTCAAAATCTTCTTTTGTCGAAGTTACATTGGAATTCATAGATATCTGAGTGAGCTTTCCACATAGGTTTACCATTTTTCCTCTGAATAACCCTATTCATCCTAATGAAGGAATCATAACAGGCCTCTCTGTATCTTCCCAAGTTCTCTCTTTCATGATATTCACCTGTGTTTCCTTATCTAGAACATAGTCAATGTCAAAGTCTCCTATTCTTTCCTCAAGGCATTCTTTTTCTTTAAAGATCTCTGATAATATAACATATCGGTGGTCATTCAAGGTTTCTTTCATCTGTAGCAATACTTTCTCTGATTCTTTCTGGGGTTCTTCTATTTCTGGATATGCCTTAGGGTTTTCCTATTTCAGATTCATTCTTTCAAGCTTAGCAATCATTCTAGGGCAATCTAACACTTCATGGTTCATAGCTTTGCAACAAAGACAACTAGGTCTTCTCCCTGGAAATTCCTTATCAAGATGTCCTGGTCTTCTGCAACTATAACATAGGGTTAATCCTCTCTTTCTTTTAAATGATCCCCAACTTCTCCTGTACTGCGCACTAGGATCATAGGAGCTAACCTGCAACAAATTCTTTCTAGGATCCTGCATCCATTTGTTAGTTCAAACATTCTTTCTATGCATACGTATAACATATCTTTCACTATTCTTATCAGATCTACTCATATCAAGCCTTCTTTCATCTATTACTAAGCTAGTTTTTAAGCTAGGAAAAAATCTATCAAACATACCTAGATCCATACTCTAGAAACAAAAAATTTCACTTATCTTACTTTTATAGAGCACAAAGCTTTCAGATCTAGATTTTTTCACTATTCTTACTTTTATCAGAGCAGAGAGCTTATAGATATTACCTCTTTTCTTCATATCTGACCTATTTTCTTTAGATCTAACCTCTCTTCTTGGCATCAAGCTCCTTAGGTCAAGTAAAATGATGCGCAGTAGGGCAATAGATCAACACACAGAGATTTCACAGTTTCAGGATAGATCTTTGCACAAAGCTTCTTCTTTCTCAGTTCCCAGCAATCACAGTTTCAGATCCCGACAATGGAACCATTTGTTGGCATAGGGGAAGCCCGGGGTTCAACGCTACAACAACGTACCAACAAAACCCTAACTACCGACCCTTTTAGCAACACCTGCGAAGCAGATGAAGTCTCACCCAAGGTAGAGGCAGGGGTGGTTGAAAGACTCAAGTGTCTGGAACCTTAGCTCAGACATAGATTTGTGATTATAATACTTGATAGAGCACTGAGCACCGTCAGTTCCTCAATATGTAATCAACATCCACTTTGCTGATAAAATAGAGCTTTGGAGCATTCACACCGATCTAACATATTTAAGTACTTTAGCATAGGTAAATAGATAAGATCTAGCAAATCAAGCACTAAGCATATTCATATAGATCAGATCTAACATTCTGACATATCATTAGTACTAAGCATAAGCATATCTATCTAATCATCTCTAAGCACTTAGCCAATAACATATAAATGCATTAGAAACTCGCACAGAGTAGATCAACACAATATTTACGTGGTTCACCCCCACCCTAGGGCTATGTCCACCAACTCTTATTCTTTATTAGCTTCTTCAATAGGTTACATGCACAGAGCCTCAGAACCCTTCTCTGCATAGGAAAAAAGATCTGCGCAGCTCGCTAGATCCTTCTTCCTTATGTTACAACACAAAGCCTTCCACTATTTGTTATAACCACTTGCACTTAGCTCTGGAAGTCTCTTACATTCATGCACAAAGCATTTACAGACCCTATTTGCACTTAGCATACATTTACATCTGAATAGAGTCCTAACATCACATATATCCCCCTCCTTACATTGCCTATACATCTATTTATACATTACAAAATAGGCCTAAGCATGGGTAAACCCATGGGCCAACATCCCAATCCCATTACATAATCCCAAGAACCCAAAAAGGACCCCAAAAGGGGTCGAGATCCCGTGATATCCACTTCATCTTGCGCTCCTCCTTCGACAAGTTGTCGAAGTCCCAAAATAGGTCAATATGACCAAGAATCTCCCAAAACTTGGTCAAGGGCGAACAAGGGGGTCCCACCTACTAGTATTATCTTATTATCATAGTTTAAATAATAGGCTTTAACAATACTTTGCGGGTGGAATTCCTCATTGCGATTTTTATCATCAACAGGAATGAAATAAAATAGATTGCTATTCTATCTCATTTATGTGTATTTGTGACTTGGTTACTTTTTTTTTTTGATCTCCATATTTACTTTCTGTAATCTGTATATTTTTCAGAAACTTATATAAAACTTTTATGTTAATTTGCAACATTCTTTTCATTAATAAATCATCCTAATTTCTTGTAATTAATACTTGTGGATTGGGAAAATATTTTTGAGGCTATAAAACATAGGGTGACATTCCCGACTATCTTTTCCTAGCCATGAAATATTTGAAAATGATTGAGTGAGATAATTCATATCATTTCCTCAACATTTATTTGGAGACCATACTAGGGAGATCTTCCATATCGCTCTGGTTGATTGTATTCATGATTATCATTGAATATTTTTGTTTTTGCTTTCGATTCTTTGACTATTTTCTTTTCTTTATGGTAGCACCTGTTACAAGGAAGCCCAATATTGAGCCCGATCTTAAAGACCAGACCAACATTTCTTTAAATTTATTCAATACCATATTAGAAACCAATAACACATGGGCTGAGCTTGAACCCTCGTGGGAAGTAATTGAACAAGACATAAGTGTTCAAGAACGTTGGGAGGCCAGGAAAAGGCAGCCTAGGAATCAACTATAGCTTTATTTTTCCTAAAGTTTTGATCTTCTTTTCATGTCCTTAAACCCTCACATCTCTACGATAAGAAGAGGTTTATCCCCTGAAGTCACCCCTATCACTGAAATAGGAAGAATAAACTTTTTTTTGTCAACCTAACAAGGTACTCTGAGGAGAAATTTTTCTGATTCAACTAGTTCGTCTTTCTCTCCCTTACCCATTATTCAAAAAATGGCATTTGTGGGTGTCTCTAGAGGCATTGGAGGTGCTTCTTCATCTCAAACTTCAGCGCCATAAGTGATTGGTAGCTTGTATAGCCATCAAATCCCTGCCCAATCTACTACCAACCCCACCAAGGTCATAAATAAGTATGGAATTTTTCAATTCGAAGAAGATGCTACTACTACCCCGTGGCATGTATCCTTTCCTTTGAACCTAGCACCTACTACTCGTCCACTTCCAAAATTCAAAGAGAATCTCCCTAGGTTTTCTGGAAATAACACAGTCACTACAAATGAACACTTGGTGCCTTTGTCTAATGCCTATCACAATATAGGAGCTAATGATAACGATACTTGTATGTGCTTATTTTTTAATTCCCTTGAAGGGAAAGCAATGAAAAATTTCTTTGATATCCCTCCCAAGATTTTTTCCACTTGGGAAGAGTTATTTTTCTGGTTCAAATCTACTTATGGGAAGTCTAAAATCCCAACCAAACAATTATGGGAATACAATAACATTGCGTACAAAGATAGTGAGACTATCAAGTCTTTCAACTTACATTTCACCAAGTTATATAACCAAATTCCTGAACTTATTCACCCTCATAACCAAGCCGATTTTATGCATTACTATAATGATCTAACTTCCCCTTATCATCATAGGCTTGAAGAAAAATCTATTGACAATCTTGGTTCTAATCTACATACTTGTCTAGAGTATGAAGAACAACTTGAAAGAACAGGTCTTCCTAAAGGAGACTTAATTAAAAAAACAAACATGTCTTCTCTCTTAAAACTTGTACAAGATACAAATAACTGAATGATAGTGTATGAGAGAAAAGGAAATGTTCCTTCACCTACTCCTGGGGCCTCGTCTTCTTCTTCACCATCTTCTAGGAATCCCAATGAAAACAACTTTCAGCCTAAATCCATCATACCTCACATTTGGTGTACCTTTTGCAAGGAACATCACGAGGAATGTACTTGTGAGGTAAAGAAGAGTGCTAAAGATAAAATATTTGGAAAAGGACCAGAAACTACCATTGTTGTTCTAGATTTCGCAGAACCAGAGGATGTCATGATCATAAACACTAGGAATAAATCCTATGCTCCAAAAGGAAAATATGATCCCCCTCGTACTTCATCTATCCCAAGCTCATCTTCGCAAGCTGTTGTTGAAAAAGATACCAAGACTCTTGACAGTCAAGGATTCATTTCTCCTCCTCCCTCTTCCAAATACAACATTCTCAACCAATGCTACTCTTCTGGACATGGTTGTCGTCCCTAAGCAACAAAAGCATCTGAAAATTTTCATGGATGGAAAAGCTTCCACCATAGCCAATCTCTCTGAAGAGGTAAAAGAAGAGGATTCTAGTGTAAATAAAGTAGGTGTAAATAGCTTTAGACACCCTGTAAAAATCCCCCATTTTTCATTGATGTAAAGATTATGGACAAAATAGCCCATTTTTATCTAATTGACGGTGGTTTGGGCCCAAGAGTAATGTCGAAAATTATTATGGAAGAGCTAGGCTTGTCTTGTACAAATGAAAATTCTAGAAACATGATCTCTTATAATAGTTTACAACAATCGACCCTAGGTGAAATCAAATACGTGACTTTGGTTCTGTATGTGCATCCTGAAATAAGGACAACCCTTAATATTCAGGTAACTGACATGCCAATGAGTAATTATTCAATCATAGTAGGAAAAGACTGGCAATCTTTGACAGGTTGATATCTCTCACTTGACGGGACACACTTATCCATTCCTCATAATGGGAAGAACATCATAGTCCTAAGGGAGGGAAGAATTTCACCGTATATAGAAATAATCCCATAGCCTAATGTAAACTATGTCGAGGAGGACCTAGGAGTGTATTCCATCATTGCAGACGAGGATAACACTACCCTAGAACAAATTGACTTGGAGGATGGGATGTGGCATATGCACTTTGATGGTTCATGCTCTAATGAAGGTAATGGATGTTTGCGTTCAAATGGTCACCAGGTGAGCAAGTGGAGGGCGCTTGCATACCCTGTTGGGTTCTGCAGGGTAGAACAACTGTGGAGCAAAAGGGTTAAAGCAAACAAAACAAACTACGATCTAACATTAACTAAAAAACAAATAACACTGCGAAAATAAACAAAAACATCAAACATAAGACACAGGGGTCATCAATGGTTTCAGGCTGGTGTATTAATGAAACTAGAGCACGCTGAAGAAAGAGACTAGGGGTTCCTTCTCCCTCCAGCGGAAGGCTCTTCGGGGCCCTCAACACAATGATTTCCTTACAAATGAAATGAACTGTGCACAACAGTGAAAGAACTCTGGGTGATGCAGCTGATGGGTTTGTTGTCAAAGGAGGAGCCTTGAACCATTTGAACATCATAACAGTGCTTAGAATTCCCTGCCAAAATAGTGTACCCTCATTGCCTTTTATAGTAGCTTCACAGGTAGTCACGTAACCTTCTCCAAGTGTGAATAGGGGTGCATTAGGGTTTATTTAGGTCATTAACCCATCGATTTTGCAGAGCCGACTCTGATTTGAGAGTCAAATCATCTTGGGGGCCAGTCCATAGGTGGTCGGGAGGCCGACCTATGCAATTAATGCGTCGTGTTAGCAGATGCGCGGGTTTGTGTGTTGACAACCGCGCGTCGAGCGCACATGCGCTAATAACACGTTTTTGTCCCGTGCATGTGCACGCGCATCAAGCTACTGTAAAGCGCCCTTCAATTTTTGGTTACTTTGTATAGTTTTTTGCCCTTCTGGAGTGCTGTGAAATTAATTCAGTGCCATGAGTGACTTCATTGTTGTTTTGATGATGTGGAGTTCTTGTCGCCATGTGCGGATGAAATTTCAGTGATAACAATGGAGCTGACATATCTTGTACTCACCTGTAGGTAAAATTGACAACTTTTCCTATAGGTTAGAATTTTCTTGCACAAACAATGTCACCGAATTTGAAGCATTACTGCTAGGCATTGAAAATGGCTATAATTTAGGTTGTGGTCACCTTACAATATTTGGGGACTCTGAACTTGTTGTAAGCCTTCTAGGTAAATTATATTCTCCTAGCAACAAGTTAATGAAATTGTACACGCAAATTGTTTGGGAACTTATCTCAAACTTATTATCATTTAACATCACTCATGTTAAAAGGGATCTGAATTGAATGGTTGACAGGTTAGTTTTTTTTGCAACCTCTCCTACTCGACAAATTCTGCCACAAAGACCTGCTTGTACTTTCCAATCTTTATATAATCTTCATATGCCTAACAATGTAGAGTCATGGCAGGTCTTACCTAGTGATGAAAGCATTTGTGATTTCATACAAAATGAAGCATCTAATCCCAAGGAAATTATATCCATGGAAAATAACAAAATTCCGAAGGGCTTCACTCCTCTAGAAAGTTCATTTTCATCGAGTGATGTAGGCAAAAAAGAAAGTGTAAATAAGAGGAGTCAATAAGGAAAGTGGGTGAAACCATTTCCTTGAACATTGGGACACCCGATTCCCCAAAGAATGTTAAGATAGGTTCCCAATGTACTGATGAAGAAAAGTTGAAATTCACTGAGTTACTTAGTAAATTTCAAGATGTTTTTGCTTGGTCTTATGAGGATCTTCATGGTTTTGATCCTTCTCTTATACATCATGCCGTTCCTATCAAGGAAGGCATAAAACCGGTTAGGCAAAAACAAATACCCATTAACCCCACACTAGAAGAAACTATTTGGAAGGAGTTGGAAAAACTCTTGAAGGCTGGGATTATTTTCCCTGTTAAGTATTTTGAGTGGGTTTCCAATTTGGTTCCCATTCAGAAAACAACTGGTCAAATCCGACTGTGCATTAATTTCCTTGCATTAAATAGAGCAAGCATAAAATACCATTTTCCTCTCGCTAATATGTAAATGATTTTGCAACAAGTTGTAGGGTCACAGATGATGTCCTTACTTGATGGTTTTTCTGGTTATAATTAGATAAAGATAAAAAGGATAGATAAATAAAAAATCACTTTCATTACACGTTGGGGCACATTTGGTTATGAATGCATGCCTTTTGTCTTATCTAATGCAGGTTTATTACTGTAAGCTAATGGTTTTTCGTTACTAAGGTCATGGTTTATTAAAATCTTATCATATGATGAATTTCAGATGATGAATTATGAATGCATGCCTTATGTCTTATCTAAAAACATGCTTTATCTCTTATTAAAGTTGTAGATAAATTTCACCACTTTATCTTAGGTAAGAACACGTTGGTAAAAGTCCCTTTACCTGTTGTCAAGTTTTTTCTCTCACAGAATTATCTTTTAGGTAATCTTGCACATTGGCTTGCCAAGATCCAGGAGCATGATTTAACCATCATGACTTCAAAAACCATTAAGGGACGTGACTTAGCCCTTCACTTGGATCAACATTCCGAAGCAAGTGAAGAAATTGATGAACAAGATATCCCTCTGTCAACACTCTTTTACATTGATAGTCAAATCATTCATGTAGATGAAGATCCATGGTATAAAGATCTGGTTTATTACTTACAAAATCAGAGATGTCTAAATAACTTAGATATTCATCAAAGGAGAAGGCTCTGTCTTGAATCTTCCATATATGTAATTTTAGGAGATCTACCGATGGTATGTTACTTCGTTGTGTAAATAATGAGGAAGCACAAAAATTGTTACAGGAAACCCATGTATATTTGGATTCTATTATTCATGTGGGTGGCCACTTTTCTGCTAAAACTACTGCTTTTAAAATTATTAGAAAATGGTATTATTGGCCTTCAATTTTTTGAGATTCTTATAAGTTTTCAAGATCTTGTGACAAGTGACAGAAGTTCGCTGGGAAAGAACGTCTTTCTTCCATGACTTTACAACATGTCCTCCCCAACTTTCCTTTTTTAAAATGGGTTCTAGACTTTAACAGTCCTATTAATCCTCCATCTTCAGTCGGGCAGGTTTTTATCTTAACAGGCACAAATTATTTTACAAAATGGATTGAAGTTGTCCCACTTAAGAATTCACAGGATGGGCATGTTATTTCTTTTCGTGAAACTAATATTTTCTTCATATTTGGCCTTCCTTTAGAGATTATTACAGATAATGACCCTTCTTTTATTTCTGCTAAGATGACTCAATTTATAGCTTAGCCGGGAGTTAAACATTTTACCTCATCAACTTATTACCCTCAAGGAAATGGGAAATCTGAGTCTACTAACAAAAATATGGTTAGAATTATCAAAAGGATCATCGAAGATGAGCCTCGTCAATGGAAACACCTCCTCACTTATGCCCTTTGGGCAGATCACACTACTACCAAGGTGAGCACATGTTGCACTCCCTTTCATATTGTTTATGGTCAAAAAGATATTCTACCTACTGAGCTAGAACTTTCTTCTCTACGACTGATGCTATAGATTAAAGAATTGAATTCTTCTAATATCCCTCAAAGGATAAATGCATTGTTGTCCTTAGAGGAACATAAGATGTTTTCCTTGGAGAACATAAAGAAAAGACAACAAACTGTTAAGAAATATTTCAATAAAAGTGAAAAAGCTGTCAGATTTAAGGTCAATTAGAAAGTCTTGCTATGAGATTCATCTCACATTGATAGAGGAAGGCATTCGAAGTTTCAAAAGTTATGGTTGGGTCCTTTTAAAATATCTTTTGTCCTGGGCACAAATTCTTATATTCTAAAAGACTTGGAAGAGCGATTATTTTCTTATAGCACCAACTATTCCTACTTGAAACACTATGTGGAACCAACTTGAAAGATAAAATGCTATATGAAATTACTTATGCATTATAGTTTTGTTTCATTGCTTTGATTTTGCTTTATTGTTTTATTTGTTTCTGTTGTTTCATTTCTGCTGTTTTATTTCTTTTATTGATTTCTTTTCTTGTTAGAAATAAAGTTCTGGATCAATTTTTCCACAACAATGTTATTCTGTAAGTATTGTTAATCAATAACAATCAGGTTACACAACTGTCGTGATGTCCCTCCTTAGAGACATCATTGAAATTTCTATCTGCTTCTAGTACTATTGTTAGATAAGATAAATGGTTTTTCATCCCTATTTTTTGGTTTCCTTTTCTTCCCTCCGCTCGAGGTTCAAAAAAGAGCACACCGGAAACTTTTCTCCTTAAGGAAAAGAATGCTTTCACGGTGATTAATCAAATGTTATGCATACAGGAATAAGCCCCTCATACCTAACACTTTCCATGAGTTATTCCCAAAATCCCAAATCATTTTTTCCCTTAATCGCCTCACTTCCCCTGTTGCATAATCATTCCGCTATATAATTCCTTGATTTAATGTTTCACCTGGTCTATGAAACTAGACATTTTGAGTTCTTAATCTGCTGGAAACAAATTTCCATGTGGATTCACCAATTTGTTGATGCTTAAAAATGCAACGATGAATACTATGCTCACACATGATTGCCAAGATCTATTAATTACTTATATTAATAATAAACTAGTAGGTGGACCCCCCTTGTATACTTGTGGTGATATGATGGATATGTTGCGCTTATATTTTGTTTTCTATTGTGATGGTATCAACACAATCTTCTACAATTCAATGTTTTGAATCATGGTTAAAATGTTATGGTGCATGACACTGGATGGTTTTGATGACCACTCTCTGATTATGTTAAGGTTTCTCTATGGATGAAAGGATTATTACAAGTTTGGTTTTGATATTTCAATTAAATATGGCATCAATTGGTTTAATATGATCTTGATAAAAGGGATAATATTGGGTCTCTTTTAAATTAAAGGACTATACACAAGCTCTAATGCTATGTATTATTGTGGCAAAAGAGGTGCAACAAACCTTTGATACTAGACTTATGCACCTCATTGGATGTTATATGTTGAATTCATATGGCTTAATGTTATAGCATATTGTTATTTTTAAAAAAAGGTTTGACATTAACAAAGGTAGCACACTATGTAAATGGGATATGGAAATGGTTATGTGGTTGATTAAATTCTTAGTGCTATGGTGAATTGGCTGGCTCCTATGTTGAATTGAATGAGGTTGGGGGGAGAAGCAATGTGCATTTACTGCACGTCACTCAAACAACCCTCGAAGCCCGTCACCCTAGTCATACTTGCATTTTGGTTTTTGGTTCTGGTGGTTGTTGATGCTTCATAATGCTCGGTTTCAAAGGAGGCATACAGTCTAGTCTCTTCCTCGTGCAGGATTTTCCAGGTATGGTTCCTTACTCTTCCATCCATGATGGTTTATATTCCCTTAGAATCAATTTTTGGCTCAGGATTCCTTACGGTCTATGTGTTTCTTAAGCTATTATGGGATTTTTGAACTGTGTATTGGTGTTGTGTCCATGGGTACTTTTGGTGATTATTCTAGACTCTTGGTTTTAAAAAAAAAGTAATGGTTATGCTTTCCTTGCTGTGGGTAATCTCTCTATGAGTTATTGATAAAATAATAGTGAAGCATGTTCGGTCGACTTGGGTTTTGGGTCTGGTTCTCTCTGAAAATTTATTATTATGTTTGACCAGCTCTGAGCTTTTCACATGGGTGTTACAACCAGTCTCTGTGTTTAAAGATTGCCACTCCATTTTTTGTCTCTGTGGTTAATATTTTCGATCATATGGGTTGCAATGTGAATTGTTGAAATTTTAAAGTTTTTTTCCTTGGCTTGGCAAGACCTCGAGCTATAAGCTATCTTAGCATTTCCCATTAACACTATTTCTTGGAAAGCAATACACAGTCTAAATTTAACATCACCCAGAAGTTAAATGGAAGCATTATATATATTTTGGTTGGGCACGAATTTGTTCTTGGACACTCATTTTACTGTGGTGTTTAAGAATTTGCTTCTTTTCTTTCTTTGTTGGAGGTGGCTGACTGTCATTTGGTAACCCTCATAGTCGAGATTTGATTACTTGTTATATGCCTGTGGTAATTTTTGAAAGGCACAAGCTGTCTGCGTTTTCAAGGACTTCTTCCTTTGATTGAACCACATGTTGTTAATATCCATTTTCTATGTTTAAACCCTAAATATGATCTTAATATCGTTTCAATCCATTCAAGGGAAAATAAGAATTGTGTGTGCTTGGTCGATTGGGCACAATTTGGCTATGTTTCTCGTTGGGAAATTTTAAAAAGAAGTTTGTACATGCTAATTTATGTGAAGCTTGGGCTCAGGAGTTGCATGTTATTTGTTGAATGTTATTCAAATCAATTTTTATGTTGATTATATTTAAAGAAGACATGTGTGTGAAAGGATTGGGGTCGAACAATGTTTGAATAATGGACAAATGGTGGTTAATACTATGCATATTTTTATTTGATTTTAAAGAATAAATATTGGATATGAATGGTTGGAATCATTGTGCGTTTTCTATTGGATTTAAAAGAAAAATAAATTTAGCATTGGAGTTATAGATGGTCGTTATGTTCATCATATCGATTGCAATACTATTGATAGGACTGCTATATAAATAGTATATATATGCAAAGGATATGGTAATTGAGTATTTATGGGCATATGAATTGTTTTTTTGAAAGCCAACAAGCAATCTGTAAAGGAAGTGACAGTTTAGATGGTGGTTTGAAAAGTGAATACTGATTGAATTGTGGAGGTCTGAACACATATATGTTTTATTGTTTGATTTGATTTATTTTTATATGAACAATATCCATTTTATGTCCCTGTCATACTACCACTTTTTCCTCATTATATCCCCCTCGTAATCCCAATATTGTTTTGACATCCTTGTTTTGTAAATAAGTTAAAGGGGTCTGTGTAACAATGACAAAAGAGATAACACAACAATGGTTGTCAATTGATATTTTGGTATATTTTACACAGTTAAATTATTTAATTAATCGCTAAGCAGTATTCGTGTAATTATCCCCTCTCATTATACCACCTTTCACTGATTACACTCCCTCCATATGTCCCATGAACCCTAACACCCCCTACTCACTTGGCGATTATTAAATGGTTTGTTATGGATGGATTTGCATGTATCACATGTCAATTTCTGAGCTAATTATTGATTCATGCAAGTTGAATGTCATGTATGGTTTATGAAGGGATTAGTTACTGACGAATTGCTGCTATAGGATGAGTTTCTTCAGTAGGGGAAACCATGGTAGAAATAATAGAGGAAGAGGAAACTGGAAAAAAGGATCTAGAAGGCCTAGATTCTCCATTGATTTTGATGATGATCCCCAGGAATTGAACCAATTGTTCCAAGATGGGTTCTTTAACTGGATTGGGAAAGGAATAGTATAACCTCGACCAGAGAGACCCCCCTTCCAGCCTCAGAACATCCTTGGTATTCCTATGTCTCCTCATGTGTCCTTACAACCAAAAGTCCCTGCAAATGATGGATGACAAGAGATTGTCAACCCGACTGCCTCTCACCATCGTGGCTGGCCCAATTTGTCATCACCTCCTCCACCTCCTATCAATCCTAATGTTCATATTTGTTGGACCTCGACCAAGTTTTGAGGAAACATTAGTCAGGTTTAACCACCTTTTTGGACTTCGATAGGCTGGTCAAAGATGGAGCACCTAGGCAGAGATGAGATTGCGGGATCTCACTTGATTTATAGACGTAGCAAGGGGTTTATTAGGGTTTTTGTATTAGGGTTTATGGGATGTTGGCCCATGGGTTTATCCATGATTAGGCCTTTTTGTAAGCGATTGTAAAAGTATAAAAAAGAAATAAATGTAGTGAGGGGATGTAATTGGCTAAGTGGAAGAGGCAAGTAGTTCTAAGTTTCTTTGTGCAACAAAATGTGTATGTAAGGATTTGTGTTTGATAGAGGAGTTGGCTCTGTGCCTTGACCTGAATTTGGGAAGGTGGATCTGGTGCTTAGTGCGCAGATCACCTGTTCGGTGTGAAGCTTGTCTCTATGGATTAATGCTCAGGAGAAGATGAATGTAAGAGATTGAAGACTAATAAAGAAGAAGAAGTTGTTGGTGGATGTAGCCCCACATCGGGGTGAACCACATATATCATGTGTTGATGGTTTTCTTTGTGCTATGATGTTTATGCTGTGGATCTGCTTAGTGCATTGATAGTTATGTAGGATAGATAGATCTATGAAGGCTTAGTGATTTATTTATGTTGAATGTGCTATATATAACTTATGATGCTAAGTGCGATGTGTATTTTTTCATTATTACTGAGTTGATCTATCCTTAGGGTTTGTTCTGCAATGTGAATGAAGTTGATAACTAATGCATGTTTTTCTTAAGTACTCTGTGAAGTGTGGTAATCACAGATCTATGCCTTAGCTTGGTTACAGACACCTGAGTCCTGTAACCCCCCCTACCTCTACCTCGGGTGAGACTTCACCTTCTTCATAGGTGTTTCCGAAAGGGCCGGTAGTTAAGATTTTGTTGGTGCATTGTTGAAGCATAGAACCCTGCATCTGCCCCTATTCCAACAAATGATTCTGTTGCTGGGACCTAAAAATGTGATTGCTAGGAACTGGAAGAAAAGAGAAGCTCTGTGCGTAGATATGCTATTGTAGTGCACTGTACTCTCCTTGACTTGTGAATCTTTGTGTTAAGAAAGAAACTCGACCTGAAGAAAAGAGGTAAGATCTTGAAAGAGGTAAAGCTTTGCGATTTGATAAGAGTAAGATAAGTGAAAAATTTTATTTCAAAAGCATGAATCTAGGTATGTTTGATAGATTTTGTCCTAGTCGGAAGGCTAGGGCACAGTTGCAAGAAAGACTTGATCTGAATAAACTTGATAGAATTAAAAAAAGATATGTTATTCCTATGCATAGAGAGAATTTTTGGACTAACAAGTGGATGCAGGAACCTAGAAAGAATTTTTGCAGGTTGCAAGTCTAGCATTGTGATCCTAGTGCGTAGTATAGAAGAAGTTGGGGAACATATGAAAGAAAGAGAGGATTAAACCTATGTTATAACTACAAAATCCTGAGACATATTGCTAAGAAATTCCCTGGTATAGGTCCTATTTTTCTTTGTTGTAAAATTGTTGGTCATAAAGTTGAGGATTTCCCAAGGATGATTGCTAAAGTTGAACAAATGAACATGAGTCAAGCGAATAAGAGTATGTTAGAGAATCAGAAAGAGAAAGAATTAGAGGAAGTTCAGACTACATTAGTATAGTTAAAAAAAGAAATAAATGATCACAATGATGTCATTTTACCAGAGATCATGAAAAAAAAATAGCACATAGATACAAGAATAGGAGACTTTGCCATAGACTGTGTCTTGGATGAGGAAACAAAAGTGAATATTAGGACAGAAAGAACTTGGGAAATTTTTGGAAAGCCTACTATAGTATCTTCATTGGGAATAATAGGTTTATTCAAAGGAAAGATGATAACCTTATGTGGAAGAATTACTAATGTACCTGTTATTATTCATGGAACATCGAATGAAGAGGAATTTGAAGTCATTAAGTTTGTTGAGAAAAACGCCCCTTTCCCTCTTTTGTTAGGAAAGACTTGGATTGAGAAGGATAAGCTCATAAGGAAAGCAGAGGAAGAAGCTACAGAAAATAAAAAGAAAGAACTAAGGGATTTCATATCTAGAAAAATAGATCGACTGATAGGAGAACGAGAAGTTAAGTCGAAGCAGTAGAACGCAAGAGAATTAGTTGTCAAATTTGAAAGAACGCAATAATGTTTGAAGGAACTATATATGCAAGAAAGAAGTATATCCACCCAATAAGTATTAAGAGGAGGGATATTAACTTCAGATCCTTTAAGGGAACATCAGTAGTGCGAAGTCACTACGCTAATGGAAGATAAGAATAAGAATGGAAAGAGGATTCTAGAAATAGTTAGAGAGACTCAGATCATAGGAAAGAAGGAAAGGAATATTAGTAAGAAGAAATCCAAGTTAGAAAATCTACAGTAAGTTAGAGAGAAGACTTCACAGGAGGCAGGCTTGGAGGCTCTAAACCTCACTGGAACAACATAACCGTAAAGAATGGGACTTTTCCCTGGCGAAGCTATATGACCATTGGAGGCACCTCGATCATTAGAAAGACACTCTGGAATGACTAGGAAACACATTTATGGGAGGATAGACCTTCGTTGGACATTGAGATCGTGCCATAACAGACAAATTCGCATTTATGGAAGCATTCCTTCCTGTTGGAAGAATTCATTATGACGCTCTCTTATTTAACCCATTGGACGCTACGTCGGGACCACTTTTTGCCATCCGTGATTAACTAAGCTATCATAGATTTGATTGTGTATCAAGCTATCAGAAACGAGAAAGTGTTGTCCACTTGTCTACCCCGCTATCCATTCACCTACCCCGACCTATCTGTTTAAAAGTGAGAATGTCAGGTGAACAGAATGAGTTAGAGGAGTCTTTCGAAGAGGTTCTTAATAAGTTTATGGCTGACAGAGCTATGTCTGAAGGTGTTCAGGCATCGTCGACTAGGGGANCCGAGAAGTGAATTAAGAATCACAACAATCTGGCTAATGTGAAGCAGATCCCATCGATCTTACCAGATTATGTCCCACCTTTGGCTGGCGCATTTAACCATGACAGCATCCCATGCAACTACGAATACATTTTGATAACCGTGTACATCCCGAAGGGCATACACGTAGTTGGAAGCTAGTTGGGACAGATCCCATCCCTAAATAACAATGAATTTAACCTTGGAGACAGAAAAAACTACACCATGCTCCGACCTCATAGATACTTGACAAAGACCACAGGGAAGAAGCCTCGCATCGTCACTTAGTCGTGGATAAAGGAGCTGGCCCAGTCCACTATGCTCAACGTGATGAAGATTCCTCATTTTGGCTGACACCAAGAGGTTAACACTTGCGTTAATGATCTAGGTGGATATCGATGGCCACCCAATTTTTCAAACTGGCTCAAAATAGTTTTATGGCAATTTTGGTAATTTACTATTTTTAGCAGTTTTCACTTCCGGAGCCATTTTGAGGACCTAAACGCTGTTTTTTTGAGAAAATGGGTTTGAAATATAGAATTTTCTTCCACATTTCCCCTAAAATGAATCTCCTCGATGATACCTTTCCAACGGGCTATCATACACCTAAAACAGAGATCGTATGCAAAAGTTACGACCCTGAGAAGTTGATGTACTAACTTACCCAAACGAGGCCCACATGACTTTTGGCGCTTCATCTCCTAGGGTTAGGTTTTTGGATGTCTAGGGTTTTTGGCATTCCTGTTTATTGTAAAAATTCCTTCATATCCTCATTGCAATCATCTTCTTGTGAATGAGTGCAACCATCACATCTCTTCTCAGATATAAGCCATCACCATTCCAACAAGTTGGTTTCTGTTTCATTTTACAGTTTCAGTTTATTTCCTTATTGAATAGAAAACCAGTTTTACTGCATCCTTGTTATTTTGTGTTAAGCACCTATTAATAATATGTATTCATTTCGTTCTTCTCATAAAATCTGGATAAGTGGTATCAGAGAAACTTTCTCCTTGTCGTCTTAATGCATCTCCCCAATGAGGTCGGAGTACAAAGAGTTGGGTCTCGAGCTTGTTTCTCTTGAGGAAAAAATATATCACACGCCCAAGCGACCTCTCATGGCAAGAGAAAAGAAATATGAAGAGATAGGAGATCCTTTAAAACTGTTGATTGAGGAATCCCTCATGCAACAAAGGAACGAGATGATGGATAGTTTCGCGCAAATCCTTCGATGACTACCAACAGGTGGTGCATCTTCTTCGAGAAGAGGTGCCGCCCCCTTCAAGGTACAAATAAACTTTGATATTCCTATATTTGAAGGTCATATAAATGCAGATGTTGTATACAAGTAGTTGAATCTACTAGAAGGGTATTTTTCTATCCATAACTTTTCGAATAGAGAAAAGATTACTTTTGCACTCCTCAAAGCCATTCCCCATGTCAAA
>JASDQU011177244.1:1386-18736 GCA_032191745.1 Picea mariana
CCAAGATGAGATGAGCATGATGATCATTCGAAATGTAGAAGATACTTATCAGATGGCTCTAAAATTTGAAGAGAAGCTGAGCCAAAAGCAAGGTCAAAGAGGCCGAGGCAGAATTCAATCTAGTGGTAAAGAAATTGCCCATGATAGAACTTAGAGACCTCAAGAAGAGGGAAAGAAACCTCAAGCTCAACATGAGAGAGGAGGAAGCTCACAGAGAGGGAAGTATGCTGATAGAAATACTTTTCCTCAAGCTAGAGGAAGAGGAAGAGGCCAAGGAGGTAAAGTGAAATGTTTTGTCTGTGGGAAAAATGGACATAAATCTTATGAGTGTCTAGATAGAAAGAAAGAAGGTGGTGAAACTCACATTGCTGAAGCTCAAGGATGGAATGTTGAGGCGGAAGATACTAAGGGCAGAAGATCCTTGATGATGAGGAAAGTTCTCTTGAAGCCAGAGAAAGAGGCAGAGAACCCAACCCAAAGGAACAGTCTATTTCAGACTACTTGCAAAACAAAATATAGGGTATGCAAAGTCATCGTGGACAACAGTAGCACATATAATCTCGTTTCTATAGAGATGGTGGAAAAGTTGGAGCTAGAGACTATCGTACATCCAAGCCCATACAGAGTTTCGTGGCTACAAAAAGGACATCAGGTAAATGTCACTAAACAATGTTTAGTTGAATTTAAAATAGGGGGATATAAGGATGAAATATTATGTGATTTCATTCCCATGGATGTTTGTCGTCTATTTTTGGGTAGACTGTGGCAATATGACATAAATGTGGTTCATGATGGGAGGAAGAACACATACACCCTAGAGAAGAATGGGAGAACTCACTTGTTGTTTCCAATTAAGGATAAAAAGGTGAGACCAGAAGTGAGAAACACTGTACTTCTCATGAGTGGGAAGGAACTTCTTAGGGAGGTTAAGAAGAAGGAAGACACACAATTTATTGTGGTCAGAAAGCCTAGAATTGTTTTAACCAGTACAAGAGTGGATGATTTACCAGAAGAAATCTAGAAGTTGCTGGAAGAGTTAGTTGATATAGTAGTGGAAAAACTACCTCATTCGTTGCCACCGATCAGAAGTATAAGTCATCACATTGATCTTATACCTGGAGCCAGTTTACCAAAAAAAGCAGCATACAGGTTGATGCCACAGGAGAATGAAGAAGTCAAGAGACAAGTCCAGGACTTAATGGACAAAGGGTTGATTAGAGAGAGCTTGAGTCCATGTGTTGTTCCAATAGTGCTCAGCCAGAAAAAAGATGGAGGCTGGAGAATGTGTATTGACTCAAGAGAAATCAATAATATCACCATTAGATACAGATTTCCATTGCCAAGGATGGACGATTTGATGGATTGCTTGAGTGGAGCAAGATTTTTTTCAAAGATTGATTTGAAAAATGGATATCATCAAATTTGCATGAGGGAAGGTGATGAATGGAAAAGAACATTCAAGTCAAATGAAGGGCTATTTGAATGGCTTGTTATGTCATTTGGCTTAACAAATGCACCTAGTAGTTTCATGAGATTAATGAATGAAGTCCTAAAGGATTTCATAGGAAAATTCCTCATTGTATATCTTGATGATATATTGATTTTTATCAAGACAAAAGCAGAGAACTTAAAGCATTTAGCTACAGTGATGAGAAGATTACAGCAAGAGAAGTTGTTGATAAATATGAAGAAATCAACATTTATGAGGACAAAACTCATTTATTTGGGTTTTGTTATCTCTGTAAATGAGTTGAAGATGGACCCGAAAAAGGTGAATGCAATTAAGAATTGGTCATCGTCGAAAGGTGTGTTTGAAGTTCAAAGCTTCCATGGTTTGGCTAGTTTCTACAGGAAATTCATCTGAAATTTTAGTAGGATTAGATCACCGATGATGGATACGGTGAAGAAAAGACACAAATCTTTTGATTGGATAGAGGAATTAGAGAAGTGCTTCAATCTACTAAAGAAGAAAATCACTGAGCAACCAATTTTGGTTTTTCCAGATTTCAACAAGACATTCCAAGTCAAGTGTGACACGAGTGGATTTGCAATTGGAGTGGTGTTGAGCCAAGATCACAGATCGATCACATACTTCAGTGAGAAGTTGAATGAAGTGAAGGTTAAATACTCAACATATGACAAGGAATTTTATGCAGTCATACAAGCGTTGAAGAAATGGAGACACTATTTGGTTCCCAAGGAGTTTGTTTTGTACAGTGATAATCACGCTTTACAATTCGTGACTTAGGAGGACAAGTTGAACCAAAAGCATGATAAATGGGTTGAATACATGCAAAATTTTACTTTTGTAACTAAGCATATTTCTGGAACTTCTAACAAAGTTGTTGATTCTTTGAGCAAGAAATCTTTGCTTATGTAGGAATTCAGAGTCAAAACTTTGGGTTTTGATAATCTCAAAGAAATGTATAAGGATGACCTAGATTTTAAGTAAGCATATGAGGCATCTTAGAATCCAATTCTTAGGGACAGAAGACAATGGATTGAATACATGATCTAGGATGGATTGTTATTCAGGGGAAATGAGCTATGTATCCCAAAATGCTCCATGAGGGAGAATCTGTTGAAGGAAAAACATAGCGAAGGATTGGTTGGACACTTTGGTCATGAAAACACATTCTCAAAGTTGAATGGCTCATATTTTTGGCCAGGGATGAGGACAGATGTTAAGAAATTCATGGATAGATGCAGAATTTGCCAGCACATGAAAGGGAAAAGGAAAAATACAGGGTTATATCAGCCATTACCCACACCTGGAAGACCGTGGGATGCAGTAAGCATGGATTTTGTATTGGGACTGCCAAGGACACAAAGGGGTTGTGATTCAATCTTTTTGGTAGTCGACAGATTTTCCAAGATGGCACATTTCATACAATGCCAGAAAACTAGTGACGCAACTCATATTGCAAACATGTTTTTCAAGGAAGTCATCAGACTTCACGGCTTGCCAAGGAGTATAGTTTTTGATTGGGATACTAAGTTCATGGGACATTTCTAGAGGACTTTATGGAAGAAGCTAGGGACAAGTTTTTCATTTATCTTAGCGTATCATCCTCAGATGGATGGATAGATAGAAGTTGTTAATAGGATCTTAGGAGATTTACTGAGGATCCTAGTGACTGAACACCACAGTTAGTGGGATCACATTCTGCCATAGGCAGAATTTGGTTACAATGATTCCATCAACATAAGCACAGGGCAGAGTCCATTCCAGATTGTATATGGAATGCAGCCAAGAGGAGTATCTGAATTGAGATATTTGGAACGAAATCAATTCAAGGGTGCTAGCATAGAGAATTTTGCAGAAGCAATGAAGGAGCTTCACAACCGAGTCAAGGAGTGATTGCAAAGTTCGAGCCAATAATACAAGCATAGAGAAAATCAACATAGGCGAGAACTTCAATTTGAATTTGGTGATCTAATTCTTGCACATCTAAGGAAGGAGAGGTTCCCAATGGGAATATATAACAAATTGAAAATGAAAAAGATTGGACCATGTAAGGTCTTGAATAAATTTGGGGCAAACACGTATAAGATTGAATTACCTAATGGGATCAGAATTTCAACGATATTCAATGTTGCAGATTTGTACCCTTACAGAGCTAAAGAAATAGGAGTAAAGGATGAATAGACAGAGGTTCAGTGGACTAAACAAATGCCTGTAGCTAAAAATCCACATATGAAAAGTATAATTGGCAAGGGGGTTAGTAGGAAGACTAGGAGGAAGGAGTGTTTTGAATACTTGGTCAAGTGGAAAGAACATCTAGTTGAAGATGCCAGATGGGAAGATGAAGAAGAAATTCAAAAGCATGGACAGACCATGCAAGAGCTCATGAACAGGAGTTCATGAAAATTTTCAAGCGAGGGAGTATGATGCAGGAGCATCGTGCAAAGCTAAAGCACGTGACTAAGCTGAAGAAATAACTGGATGTGCAGAGGAAGAAAAAGAGCACGTTTCCATAAAGACCCGTTTTGAATTTTGAAACAAAGTCATTAATGTAATAGTTAAGAGAAATGTATTCACATTTATACTTTGGAGATTGTAAATGGACCTGGGGAAATTCTCCCATCCGTCTTTTGTATTAAGGCATTTAATCCAGTTAATGAAAGTAGGTATATATGAATGATAGATTAGACAGTTTAGAGATTAGGAGGGAAAACGGATATAGACAACCTCATTCTTATATTATTGGAACATAATCATAAGCATAGAGAAGAAGAAGAGAGCTGCAGAGAGAGCTATAAAGAAAAGTCCATGTACAGGAGCTTTGAATTAATATATGAATCTTTGAATCAGATTTCATGGTGTTATGATGTTCTATGTTTTTACATGGTGAATGGTATGCTAATAGTTGTTTTATTCTCTCTGGTTATGCATTTGTTTTGATACTGTGCATGTATGATTTCATGTGGAATGTTTGAAGTCTAAGAGAGAAAGAGAATGAGTTTCAATTTTTTCTCATCTTGAGTGAAAGTTCCTATAAGGAGTGTAGTGAAACATCCGCAAGGAGTGCATTGATGAAGGTTCAGAGTTTATCTCTGAAAGCTTAGGTGGGATACCGTTATTCCCATTCCCACCGAGGTGTAAGTGAAGCACAGACGCCATGAAAGGTGTGCACAGGCTGGTTGAAAGCTTAGGACTTGTCAACTAAGGGAAGGATTGAAAGATTGTTGTTGCAGGGAGTGCACAGAATTGGAAGGTCAAATACCCAGAAGTATTTGAAAGGTTGTCGTAAAGAGTGCGTGCAGGAGTTCTTTTGAGTCTTGAAGTTGTCAGAGAAATATCAGGAGGGTCAACACCTTCGAAAGTACCCAAAGGGAGTTGGACATTGAAAACGTCTTGCAGAAGCTAAGTTCTGGTGGAAGAACTTTGGTTCTTATCATAGAAGCCGTCAAGGAGGAACGAGCGGTTGAAATTCTCTGTGGAGGATTCATGAAATAGCGAGGGTCGTAGGATCCAGGGAAGCTGTAGAGAAGTTAAGCGTTGGATCGAATGAAAACTTATTAGTCATCGACCTTGTGGAAAGTGTTATTTCGGCATTTCAGGGATCCTGACAATAAGGAGTTGAGTATAGAGGAACGAAAGTCCCAAAGTTGTGAGTTGCGATAGGAATTGGTGTGGAGTTTGGGATTTCATCACTTCAGGAGCTCGGGGTTTGAGAGGAGTCAGTTTCAATTGCTGGAGGTGTGAAGTGGCAAGAGGCGTGAGCTCATGTGATTGCATGACACATCTATCAGGTGGGGACCGCAAGGGTGATAGGTGGCTTGTCTTGTAAATCGACAGAGTCAAACCTTGTTGACCATTTCAGGGTTCGGAGGTTGAAGGACTGGGAGCCTTGCATCTGGATTTGCAAAGTCACAAAATCTAAAACCTCGATGAAGTGAGAAGCCTGTTGGGAAGCCAACCTTTGCGAGTGCATCAGAATTTGACAATTTGGGTTTTGGAGGTTGTAGGGACAGGAACCCTCGACAACAGGGATCAGGAAGTCAGAAAACCCGAAGTCTCGGTTCAATGAAGGGTGTGACCTTACTGGGAAAGAAATATTTGAGAGGTTCTTGGTGGTTGATCTCGCGGGGCATACTCAAAAGGACCTGTGGACTAGAGTTGTTAAATGTTCCAGCAGGAAGCCAAAGAAGTTGCTTCGGCTTAAAGAGAATTTGAATGATCCTGTGAGCGAATATCGACCTGAGGGTTCGGGGGTCTGTGTCATAGGAGCGAGGAGAGATGGGTAAGTTTGTTTTTTAAAGTTATTTAATTTTTATTTCATTTTTTATATATCATTTTTTTTGTGTATACCAGAGTATTTGACACTTAAGTATCTGTTATGTGCAGATGTGGGGCTAGTGCATTCGAAAAACTTCACAAGGACCAGGCAACATCCTCAACTAGAGGCAGGACCAACTACAGCTGGCGGACTATCAATAGCAGGGGGACCTCTAGCTGGAGAGGCTAAGAGATCTTTTATACAGGTGGAGTGGAACCTCACCATGCTTACTCGTACAGTTCCTATGGAAGAGATCGAGGATCTCCCATCGTCAATGTAGAATCACATTATTGGGGTACAAAAAACATGAGTCCAACTCTTTCAGTGTTTGGCCAACATCGTTTTTCACTATGGTAGGGCCATCACATCATGCCCTTAGATAGGCTAGACTTCTTATGTGCCAAGGGAACCTTTTGTATATTTTTGAGGGCATGAGCCACATGACTCTTACTGGACCTATTTTTAAGGCACTTGCGCCCACCCCTGTACTCTGATATTTGTTTGATATATACATGGATATTTTTCATCTTTTTATGTCTTATGGATTACATCTGTTTTACAAATGTATTTACATGTGTGAGTGTGTGTGTTTTCTTTCATGTATGCAATATGCCAATCTAATATATGATTAGGTAGAGTATCTGTAACTCGATTCAATCTCCTAGGAACATGGATATACGTAATGTAACCAAAGATTTATTCTAAGAGATGTACCCTAAGGAACCGTCATTGTAGAGTAGGATCGTAAATGTGGTAAACCCCATTTAACTGGGACAAAACTAGTTGAGCGTCTAAATAGACCCGGAGGTGAGATATACCAAGCGACAAAGCATCACGAAGAAACTCAAGAACTGCATTGTATTCAGTGACATTGTTGTGGTGTCACCTAAATAGATACCTCCTGAATATAGAAACTGGCCTTGAGGTGTGAAAATCACCCAAGTTGTGGAAGAAAGCCTCCGAGTGTGCCAGCTAGCGCTGTCCGCAAACCCAATGAACACCTCTAATTCACTTAACATCTTCCACAGTGAAAAAGATGACATAAAAAATGACACATCCATAAAACTAAAAAGAAAAATGTACAAGAACTATACATATGTTACAAGAAGTCACCTAAGGCGACCCACCTACGAGTAATACTTCTTAAGGTAGAGCCCATTTCTAGGCTTCGCCAAAGAATTTCCCTGAATGTCCACCAGATGATAAGCTCCCTTATTTAGAACCTCTTTCACGATGAAAGTTTCGAACCACATGGGTTTGAACTTTCTTGCCCCCAGGGGGTCCTTATCTTGGTCATAGACTAGGACAAGGTCACCTTTAGAGAAAATCCCAAGATGAACGGACCAATCATACTGACACTTGACTTTTTGTTTTTGATCCTCGTTATCCAGAGCCACATCATGATGTTTCTCATTGAGCTGCTTGAGTTATAATAAATGCTCTTCAAGATGTGAAGTGTTTGGAAATAAATGTACTACAAACTTTAGAGATAGGATTTGGCACTCTATAGGCAAGACTACTTCCAGCCTGTAAACGAGTTGAAAAGGTGAGAAACTGGTTGCATTCTTAACAGATGTTTGGTAGGCCCATAATGTTGATTATAATAGCAAATGCCAATTTGACTTGGCTGAATTGATCATTTGTTGTAGAATGGTATTAAGATATTTATTTATAGCTTCCACTTGACCATTCGCTTGTGGGTAATAGGGCGATGAATTTTATTTCCTTAACCCAAGATTTGATGTTAACTCATACATCATTTTGTTCTGAAAGTGACTTCCATGGTCAGTGATAATCTCTCTCGGGGCATCGAACCTTGCTATTATCTAGTTAAACAAAAAGAGATTTGCAGTGTCTCTGTCATATTTGAATGTTGGCATAGCTTCGACCCACTTGGTGAAGTAGTCTACTGCTAAGATGATATAACGGTGCCCCCTTGCTAAAAGGGGGTTGCATGTAGTGTAATCAATCCCCCACTTGGTGAAGGGACCTGTTAGCACTCTATAAATTTTGTTTGGATGAATAGACAAATCACAGAGGTAATTGTTTCAACCATCTTTACAGTTGAGGCACTAGCTTGCTCAACTCAGAGAGAGCTCTCTCGTGTCACTGGGTATATCTATGGAAATCAGTGGCTAGATTTGGTTTGTTTTGGGAGTTTTTAATAAAGTTGTTGGGAAGGAAGGGGAGGAACACTTTGGTCTATGGAGTCAAAATTCTAAAATTGAATGAAAGCATTGACTGGCCTATAGAACTCTCCAGAGGATAAAGGCTAAATGAGGCAATGAATCTGAGTTATAACTTGAATTTAATTAGAGTGGTAAGAGGAAAGAGAAACAGATAACTGCATCAGAGCATTACAAGAATGAATTCTAAATTAGCTAAGAAGAAACCTACATAGTTTAAATTGCTAAGACAAGAGCATCATAAGATGAATTCTGGGCCTTTAACTCTCTAGTTTAAACAAAAGAAAAATGTGTATGGAATTAAAGAACAAAGGAAAGACAAACAATGAAGGAAGACAAAACTCATATCATAAGCATTAAAATCTTTTCATAGAGACTTCAAAGCTGCTGCATATGTATTCAATTCAGCCCCAAAAAATTACAATGAAGTTCAGAACAACCAAAATTGTGCCCTTGCACTTCTGCCTACCATTAATACACTCAGAACCTCTAACACTTATACAATTCGAGTTCCTTCATAGTGCAACCAGTTACAATAACTGAAATGAAATGTTTCAGCTTCTACAATGATTACAAATGACAGTTTTCAGAAAAAACGCTTCATGATCCCTACAGATTCCTCTGACGCTCCAGCTCCTTCCTCTGCCACGTTCTCTTCGAAATGTCACTCATAATATTTCAAATATAACTGCATTTATCCATATTCTCATTAAACATTTGGGAATAATATATTTGAAATAAAATAATTCCCAAATATTTTTCTATCCTATAGAATTAAATTTCCATAATTTAATTCATGCATGTGGTTTTTAAGACCATGTCTTGTTTACCCAATTCACTATTTTATTGTAAAAAAATTTACTTTTACCATTTCCCTGTGAAAAACATTTACTTTTACCATTTAATGTTTTTCCAATTTACTGTTTCACTGTGGAAAAACATTTACTGTGTAATGTTTTTCCAATTTACTGCCTTTGGCAAAATACCTTTTATCTTCTTCTTTTACTTCTGTAAAACCTTTGGATGAAAATTATCCAAGTTGCATCTTCCATTTAATTATTTTCCATGGAAATAAACATTAGTCTCCTTGATTTGTAAAATTTAAATCTTACCTATGTAAAACCTTTTCACCGTGAGGAGGAATCTCACTTATTAGAAATTCCATAATTGTTGTTGAAATGAACTCCTGGAAACATGTAGCACATAAAACATATGATAAATGGTGCATTTATTACATTGAGATTCGGTTGGACTGGTTTAATTCAAACTGCTTTTACTTATGATGTGCTCCACGTAAAAACATGTGTCCCCCAAATAAACCATGATAGTATTCCCGGTCCACCTTCACATAATTAACCTCCTCGTTACTTTAATCCCTGATATGTATGTGCGCCCTCCATCCAACCCTTGACTTTTCCACATTTAAATTGAGATTCGTGCCCATGATTTGACATGATTCCATAAATTAAATATTGTATTAAATATTTATATTAATAATAAAAAACCCCTTTTCTCTATTTTCGAAGGACTTTGGGCATATGAGGCTTAACACATGACTTTGTGGATAGGATAAGGGTGCTTAATAAAAGGCATATTTTTCTTTTAGTTTCAACGGGAATACGAGAATAAGGGTAAAAATGAATGAAGTGATGGAACTAAGGGATTTAGATAAGAATTAAGGCTAGGTATAAGCTTGGGATATTTGCCCACTTTTGACTCATGGAGTATATGATTGTTTTGGATGATCCATTGGGTGAAGGATTTAGGGTATGGGAGCTTGACATATCTGGTGAAAAAAATTGAAAGTCTGAGTTGAAAAATAACACAAGGACAAGATGCTTTGGGATAAATTAATACAAATTAACAGGTGATAACATAGGCTCCTATTGGGGATGCTATCCTCCCCGTGATGCAGCAAAGAACAATAGACCATGTGCTTGATCCATTGGGTTTCTCCCAAAACATGTGTGTGTACCCTGCTCCAACCTGTCACTAGTGTCTATTGAAAACCAAACTCTGCACACTGCTCTCAACTGGATACTAAACACTGAATACACCACTAAAATCTGACTGTGCACACTACTGGAAATCCAAACTTAAAAATGCTTGACGAACAATATTATTTGCACACTCCTATCTACTCTAAAATTGATGAAATGAATACTCAATAAAGTGATGCTAAACTACCAATGCAACCAATCAAGCAATTGGCTTCTTGATTCTTCTCCGCTCACATATTTCTTAAAAATGCAGACAAACGTAAAATATGGCAGATGAAAACAAAAGTTGAATCCAAAACCTGAGCTTATGAATGAAACAAACTCCTCCTTCACTAAAGACTGTAATAGGATGGCCACGGGATCTTCAAAACCATGAAAAAAAATTTCTTCTTGATGAGAGAAAACAGAAGGACAAGCCTCTTTCACAAGTGTTTGTTGTTCTTTCTCTATTTCTTCAGTTCCGAGAACATTTTCAAATGAAATGGAAGAAATAGGTTTGTCTACTTTTCCATCCATCTCAACAAAAACATTCATACATTCTTGAACATCTTCAAATGTGACAGCCATATTATGTGCATCCTCTTGTTCATCAAACAATTTTGATTTGGTTTCATTAAACTTCTAGAAATTTGCTTGAGGACTGTTATTTTGACTTTCAAATGAATTAATAGAAATAAGTTCCTGCTCATAATCTTCTCGCAAATGTGAAAAGCTAGCAACATGCACTATTTCACAGTCTAAATTTCCCATGGATGCATTTTCAAAACCATGATTTTCAAAGGAATCAAATAAAACCACTCCCTCTTCATTATCTTTATGTATTTATGATTGAAAAGTGGCATACACTGTTTTGTTGCTTTCCTGAAACTCTATGTCATTTGTTTGTTCATTTCTTGAAATTTTCGTATATGCATTTTCAAAATCCTCATCCATGTCTAGGCCACTTAGAATTTGAACAATCATTTATAGGGGATGAAAGATAGCTTTGAAACACTTTGTCTTGCTGGAAATATTATTGAATGTCTTCATCAAGTTCAAGAGAAGGAAAATGACTTTCAACACAATTTCTTGATCAGCTTCACCTTCAACCAAAGGAGGGGATACTATTTGTTGTTGGGATGAATATTCATAAAGGGTTTCTATGATTTCATCATTCATACACTATTCATCACCAATTTTTTTTTAAGGTACTTAATGAAATGTTCAAAAAATTTACAACAATCTTCAAACACCAAGGATGAAGGATTAGATTCTCCATAATTCTTAAAGAATGTTATATGGAAATCTTTAAGAGAGTATAAGCTACCTAGTTTTAAACCTTCATACCATAATCTTGCTTTCCCCTCCAAAGTATCCATAAACATTTTCATCAAACAATCATCATTAGATTCAACCCCCAGCTTACATATGTGCATGTGAAATATAATCAAGTGAAAGGCAACATCATTTCCTTTCCCATCTTCAAATTTAGACAAATATTTTTGCCAATTTATGTGAGGAATACGATTTGGAAAGTCAAGAATATGAGATCGATTCACTGGAGCATACCTTGCAGATATTGAACTCATCTTCGGACAGTGGATTCATCAATGATGTTTTGGAAGTTGGATTTTTCATTGAGAGTGGAGTCACTAGTGAAAATTCAAATTTATAGATTCTTCTACCAGTGGAATCACCTTCAAACTGATTTTTTATGTGTGGAGTCACCAGAGCAGGAATATAGCCAATATGTGCCTAAGTGTCTACCGCTCAGACCTTAGAACTCAACCATGTCGTTCTTCCCAGGGAAAATTTTTCAATTTTGTCCCCGACAACGATGCCAGAATGTTAGCACTCTATAAATTTTGTCTGGCTGAATAGAAAAATGACAGAGGTAACTATTTCAGCTAACTTTAGAGCTGAGGCACTAGCTTGCTCAACTCAGAGAGGAATCTCTCGTGTCACTGGGTATATCTATGGAAATCGGTGGCTAGATTTGGTTTGTTTTGGGGGTTTTTAATAAAGTTGCTGGCAAGGAAGGGGAGGAACACTTTGGGCTATGGATTCAAAATTATGAAACTGAATGAAAACACGTGACTGGCTTATAGAAATATCCAGAGGATAAAGGCTAAATGAGGCAATGAATGTGAGTTATAACTTGAATATAATTAGAGTGGTAAGAGAAAAGAGAAACAGATAATTCCATCAAAGAATTACAGGAATGAATTATGAATTAGCTAAGAAGAAACATACATTGTTTAAATTCCTAAGCCAAGATCATCATAAGATGAATTCTGGTCCTTTAACTCTCCAATTTAAATAAAATAAAAATGTATATGGAATTAAAGAACATAGGAAAGACAAAAAATGAAGGAAGACAAAACTCATATCATAACCATTAGAATCTTTTCATAGAGACTTCAAAGCTACTACATATGTATTCAATTCAGCCCCTGAAAATTACAATGAAGTTCAGAACAACCAGACCTGTGCCCTTGCACTTCTTCCCACCATTAATACACTCAGAACCTCTAACACTTATACAATTTGAGTTCCTTTAGTGTGCAACCAGTTACAATAACTGAAATGAAACGTTTCATCTTCTACAATGATTACAAATGACAGTTTTCAGAAAAAACATTTCATGATCCATATAGATTCCTCTGACGCTCCAGCTCCTTCCTCTGCCATGTTCTCTTTGAAATTTCACTCACAATATTTCAAATATAATTGCATTTATCCATATTCTCATTAAACATTTGGGAATAATATATTTGAAATAAAAATAATTCCCAAATATTTTTCTATCCTGTAGAATTAAATTTCCATAATTTAATTCATGCCCATGATTTTTAAGACCATGTCTTGTTTACCCAATTCACCATTTCATTATAAAAACATTTACTTTTACCATTTTCCTATGAAAAACATTTATTGTGTAATGCTTTTCCAATTTACTGTTTCACTACATGGAAAAACATTTACTGTGTAATGTTTTTCCAATTTACCGCCTTTGGAAAAATACCTTTTATCTTCTTCTTTTACTTCTGTAAAATCTTTGGATGAAAATTATCCAAGTTTTTGTTCACGTGCATCTTCCATTTAATTATTTTCCATGGAAATACACATTAGTCTCCTCGATTTGTAAAATTTAAATCTTACCTCTATAAAACCTTTTCACCGTGAGGAGGAATCTTACTTATTAGAAATTCCATAATTGTTGTTGAAATGCACTCCTGGAAACATGCAGCACATAAAACATATGATAAATGGTGCATTTGTTACATCGGGCTTGGGTTTGAGTGGTTTAATTCAAACTACTTTTACCTCTGATGTGCTCCACGTAAAAACATGTGTCCCCCAAATAAACCACGGTAGTATTCCCCAATCCGCCTTCACATAATTAACCTTTTCATTACTTTAATCCCCGATATGTATGTGCACCCTCTATCCAACCTTTGACTTTTCCACATTATAAATTGAGATTCGTGCCCATGATTTGATGTGATTCCATAAATTAAATATTGGATTAAATATTAATATAAATATAAAAATATCTATATTAATAATAAAAAACCCCTTTTTTTTCTATTTTCGAAGGACTTTGGGCATATGAGGCTTAACACATGACTTTGTGGATAGGATAAGGGTGTTTAATAAAAGGCATATTTTTTTTATTTTCAACATGAATACGAAAATAAGGGTAAAAATGAATGAAGTGATGGAAGTAATGGATTTAGATAAGAATTAAGGCCAGGTATAAGCTTCGGATATTTGTGAACTTTTGACTCATGAAGTATATGACTGTTTTGGATGATCTATTGGGTGAAGGATTTAGGTGATGGGAGCTTGACAGAGCTGGTGAAAAAATTAGAAAGTCTGAGTGGAAAAATAGCACAAGGAAAAGATGCTTTGGGAAAAATTAATACAAATTAGCAGGAGATAACAGGACCAACGGTAATTACGAGAAACATGGGAGTGGGGTGTGCCCTCATCTTATGAGAGAAGATCTAACATGGGTGGCACTTCTTGACCGATTCAACACAATATTTGATTAATGTCGGCCATAAGTAATCAACTCTTAGAACATTTTGTGTTGTTTCCAACCCAGATAGATGACCGCCACATGCTGCAGTGTGGCAATCGTTAAGCATGATTTATGCTTCTTCATGTGTGAGACATCATCGAAGGATGCAATCTACACCTCGACGGTATAAAGTATCCTCGAGTATGAGATAGTTCTTGGCCTGATTGCATATACAACAACACTCATCACGAGAATCAAAGGCGGGGCACTTCAAAGTCTAAAGATAGACAAGTACATATCCATACCAGGGGTCTGAAGACACGATCAAAAAAATGTCTCCTTTAATAGGTGACTCTTTGGGCATAACATAACCTGACTCAACTAGAAGTTTCGATATGAGTTCCGCAAATACCAGTGAATTTTTGGATTTTGCCGAAACAAAATCTAATTCGAATTCTTGAAGGAAAACTATCCATCTACTAATCTTTCTGTCAATTAATCGTCATGTAAACACGTACTGAAATAGATTCACAATGGAAATGACGGTATTCTTGCGAAACAAAATATAATTACAAAACCATTGGACATCATGAACTGCTTCCAATGCAAGTTTTTCAACGTGAGAATAATTGAGTTTGGGTCCAACCAGGCCTCATATCATGTAATAAATCACATATTCTGAGAGAAAATGATCCTCCTGAACCAAGACCATATCAATGGTCGACTCTGCCGCATCCAAATACAATAAGAAATAATTAGTATAATTGGGTGACTGAAGCAGAGTGAAAGTCATGAAGGTTTATTTAAACACTTCGAAAGGGCATTGAGCGGCTTCATCCCAATGAAAAGGAACATCCATCTTGAGTAAACGCATAAATCCCTTTGTGATCTCAGCATAGTTTGTGATGAAACGCCNACTCTGAAGCTGAAGGATTGTACGTAGTGGAGGCAACTGAATTATTGCCTCAAATTTGAGAGGATTGACCATCATCCCTATTATCGAAACTATGAAACCTAGCAAACGCCCTGAAATCAAACAAAAAATGCATTTATTTGGATTCAAGAGAATCTGGTAGTAGTGACATCACTCAAAGATAAGTCATAGGTGTGTGGGATGATCAACTCTCTTACAAGATCGTGATGCTAAATCATCAAGGTAGGCCTCGACTATATGTTTGAGATCATGGAAAGCAAAAGACATGGCCCACCGAAAGGTAGCTCCAGCATTTTTCAGACCAGAAGGCATCTTCCAATAAGGAAATGTACCCCACAGACAAATGAAAGCGGTTTTGTGTTGGTCTTTGGGTTTGATCTGTATCTGATTGTATCCTGAAAAACCATCCATGAAAGAAAAGGCCTCACAACCTGCACACTCATTGACTATCTGGTCAATAAATGGTGTGGGGAAATTATCCTTTAGATAGGCCTTGTTTAAATCACAGAAATCCATACATACGTGAATCATACCCTATTTTTTGTCGACTGTAACAAGATTTGACACCCATTGAGTCAAATGAACGTGGTAGATAAAACTTGCTTTGAGCAGTTTCTCTACTTCAGCCTTAATAGTTGCTACTTTCTTAGGATTAACTGGACAAAGCTTCTGTCGGACCAGTTTAGCATCAGGATAAGTCATGATTTCGTGTTTGATGATTCTTGGATGAATGCCTGGCATTTCCTCATAAGACGAGGCAAAAACGTCGCAGAATTCTTTAAATAAATCCATGTAGATTCGAATTTCCTTGGGGGAACAGTCATCTTCGATGAGAATATTCTCCATGACGTCAGGCATTATGGAGATACCAATAGGTATCATTTCAATGATGGTTTCCATATTACCCTCGGCGTAAACAACATGTGTATCCAAGGGGTTGATAGGACAAGACCTATCTCCAGTCATAGTCAAAGTGAATTCACCTACTTCAATTCTTCTTAACTCTGGGAGGAAATAAGATCTTTGAAGGAGATCATCCCAGGTTCTGTTCAGACTAGTCATTGCTTCAATAATCGCTTCGTTTGAGGGTGAGACTAAGTCTAAAGAATCATTATTGGAAAGGGAATATTGAGCCCAAGTAGGCTCCAGAATCGGATCTAACTCTTGGGTGGGAGTTGGATTGGGGTCGGTGGAAGCTTGTTGGACTATTGAGTACACAACTTTGGTTGCAGATAAGGGCATGGCCATACCCTAGTGCCCTGTCCCCTCCATCGTGGTCAATGGGGAAGGAAGAGTCCAAGGATTGTTGAATTAAGTTGTATGAAATGATGAGACTTGAAAAATATCAACCTTAGGCTTGTCTAATATGAACTTAACACCGCCAGAAGGAGGCAGGTAATCGAAATTACCCATCAAAGGTGGGCACAAACCCGCCCCTATGTTGATGATGTCAAGTTAAGGGTTATCAATCATCAGGACCATGGATGCCTCCGATGAAGGGTTACGACAAAAGAAAGACAATTGATCAATGGTCACGATCTGACCCTCATGTGGAAACAACAAGACCCAGAAACCTATAGCGACCACTGCTTGAATAGCATAGGTCCAAATCCTTCCTTACAAGAGATTGTAGTCAAGAAACACATCGATCATTTCAACCTTGATGCACATGGTCTTCCCTCCTAACTACGTGGGTAAAGAGAGTATGATGCCATGTGGTCGGAATGAATGACCGTTGAAAGTGGTAAGAAGAGTCAACGATGGAGAGAAAATGGGTTGGCCTATGGCCTTCCAACACACCAATGACATCACACTTGTTGAGGCACCCTCATCAACCACCGTGCGGAAAATTTTTCTGGTAAAAGTTTTTGTGGTGTAAGCCACTACTATTTGAAACGCCATGTGGTAAAGGAGATGAGGTTTCAAGTCAGTCGTATCAAGCATGATCATTCTTGAATTACAAGTCCTAGTAGATCCTAAGGTGGCTAACAGAGCATTTCTCTTGGAAGGGTATCTCTAGAGGACCTCCAAAGCAGGCATCGCATAAGGGGTTTGAGACAAATCCTCCACCATAGAGTAGTTCTGGGCAGCCCTTGCATTTGGATTGTGAGAAGCTTTCTTGAATGCACCTTTTGGGATGTGTTCCATTGTTTCGCCCAATGTATTCTCGATCTGGAGAGGAAGAGGTGCATTTTCAGCTTCTTTACTCTTCTCAGGGGTGTTTGGCATTCTATAATCATGTGCTCTAGTTGATATATAGGCATCACCATTCATCATATACACATTTTCAGATGAAGGATTACTCGAAGATGGACGGGGTCCTTGAATGCCCCCATCTGTGCTTGGAGATGCTTGAGTTAAATTTTTCTCATGTTGAAATGGGTTCGTTAACACAACAGGATGTTGCTGCACCAATAAATTTTGGGCCCCCACAAGCCAAG
>JASDQU011177245.1:7330-17544 GCA_032191745.1 Picea mariana
TCGCAAGCTTCCTTCTAGTGACTCTTGGTTCCAACACATACACTTGCTCTGCACTTGCATGAAGAAGATCCAATACCTCTTGATAGACCAAATAGAGTCTTCAAGATTCTATCCAAGAAGGGTTCTTCACACAATTCTTTCACCAATTCTTCATTCAATATTGCTTAACCTTTTCCATGAGAAACCTTTCAATATATAGAAGAAGGAGGGATGGTTACATGGATGAGGATAATCCCACCAAATCTGAGAAGTCAGTAGGATGCCAACCATGCGAATGCCAACTCATTTTTTAGAAGATCCCCTTCTAGAACCTTCGTGACCTCTTCTCTTCTTCAAGCTTAAAAACAGGTTCACACCCTAGCTATAGAGTAGACTACGAACAGTTTGCACCCTAAGTGTGGGTGGCCTGCGAGAATGATAGATTTTCGCACCATGTAACATAGGTAGCCTGCGAACTCATCTTAAAAATGTGTTTTTTGGAAGAAGACAACAATTACTTTTTTCAGGGAAAAAAGTCTTATTGGGAGCCTGAATACAACACTATAGAGACATCACCATAGTGACCAAAATAATGTGTAACAGAATGCCCCCCAAAGCATGAGGTTGGAATCTGTGATAGCCGAAATACTTTGTAAGTTGTGTGTGTGTGTCATAAACCAGGAGCGCACCTAATCGGAAACCTGTAAACAACCAAGCATATGCAGAATATAATACCAGTTCTGAGGTAGGCATTCCCATGCTCAGATAAAAAATGAATGGAATCACAAACATAATTCATGGCCACTAATCATACACCATGGATCCATGCTGTCAAAATGCTACATAGCCACCAGGAATACACTGTGGATCTATGTGAGAAGACTTGAATGAAGACGACATAGCCACGTGACATACAAAGTGGATCTATGCATCGTCACAAATCATACATACTCCATAGCAGCCTAGACCAAAAACATGAGACCAAGGGTCTTCAATCGCATCACTTGAAAGTATGAATCTAGCCACATGCGATTACATGTGTTGAAGTTGAACATGGTAGAAACCACTTGATTAACAGTCATTGATGAAAACCGTTAACAAGTGTGAGGGAAAGCACCATTGATGTCAATGACTCTCAAGGTATCGAAGTACAATCCAAATAAATGTGAATGAATGAGCTGAAGTTGAGCACTCAGCGAAATCTCTCGATCAGAGATCAATGATGTGAAACCCCTATTGAAAGAGAAGAGATCTTCCATTAAGGAATGCATGTTCCAAGGTACTAAATGATTTCTAGGTCTCATTTCTGGATAATGAGTTGGAGTCGATGGAACAAGACTCGTCATAGGAGGACCTTGATGTATCCCCCATCAATGACATGAAATAAGTAACATATTTTGAGGATGAGACAAAGTATGAATACGATTCGAAATGGACACAGGGAAGGCTAACATAGTAAGAATGGACAACTGCAAATGGCTGACTCAATAGAGTGCTCATGTGAAATTCTCTTGAACATATGAACGACATGACCAAGGACTTGGTAGCACTGACTCAAATACGACCCAAGATATGACCTTGTAGCAAGTCGAACGAGAGACAAATGGATTTCCCAACCCGGATTCAAATGATGAATAGGGGGTGTCATGTTCAAGAGAGACGCTTACTACCATTAATATGAATACAAAAACACATCCCTTTCCCAAAATTTCCCCCACCATTTTCGGTGATTACCTCTTTATTTTTACACAAGCTTGAGGAGGATAACATATGCTTGTTGATGTAAGCTCATCCTTCAGATGAGTCCCTCGGAGTATATTTAATGAACCCTAGGAAGGAGTGGTTCGGTCTCATTATGGGTCTGTCGATGTTTGTTTAACGAGTCCAAGGATAGAAAACTCAGGAGTTTTTCATGTTTTGAGATTCTAAAAAATACTTGAAGATAACTCTCCCATATCCTTTTTTGTAAATAAGTTTGACAAGACCAAAAAAGTGATAAACTATCACCCGTCGAACATTTTCTTCACATACTTTAATGAGCGTGAAGAGAACAATATCGCTTGATAATCTTTTCATTTTTATGGAGCGTGAAAAGAGATTAAAGGATACTCCCTTAGGTTTTTCATTTTCGTGTTACCACAATGAGTATGAAAAGACGAGAAAAATTATACTTGGCTACATTCTCATATATTTTCGAGCACGAGAACGAATGAAGACTAAGCTCGAGGTTTTGCCTACAAAAACCCTAAAAAAGTCGTCATACTAGAAAAAAAAAGAAAAAACACCCATACCCCCTGGTTCAGACTTTGAAGTTGCTATATCTGCAAAACACCATACGCATAAGGCTATTACGGCATTAGGTTTTATAAGCAAAGAAATAAAAATGATATAAAAAATAAATAAAAAATAGTAAAAAGTGAATAAATATGGGTAAAAAGGGCTTTTTACCATTTCATTGTGATTTTGCCAAAAACTTGCCCAACACACCTCATTTTCCCCCAAAATTCTTTGCTCAGTTGTGGGAGGCACAAGCAATCATTTGGCAAACTGTTTCAGCCAACAAGGTAAGCTCTTGATCCTTCAACTTTTCCATGGTTTAGTTTTGGTGTTTATTGGCAATTTTTTGAGTTTTTAAGTCCATTTTTAGGGCCGACCATGCGCTCAAGCATTCTCGCAAGCGGGCCGTATGGGACCTGCAAGAATCTTGCACTGTGCCAAAGGATCACTTGCAAGGGCCGAAACATGGATTTTAAAGTTAAATTTTGCTCAATAAAAATTATACAAAAGTTTGAAATAAGTTGTTGACTCTTCTCTCATGGCTCTTGTGTAGGTGTTTGACCATCACAATGCTGGAGTGGTGAGAAATAGAACATGAGGAGGATGATGCCATTGTCAGGAATGAGAATGACATGGGTACAGTTGTTACCCTCTAGGACTGTGGGCTATTGAAATTCTTTAGGAATCCGGGCATGAGAGCCCAACTCAGATTGTTGGAATACCTGGTCCACATGTGGGATGTGGACCAACAGTTATTTCACGTGGGAGTCCATATGCTAACCCTATATATAAAAGATATCTATTTTCTAATGGGGTTTTCATGTCGTGGATACCATGCTACTTTGACTAGAGGCAGAGGCGGTGGGCTCTCTATGAGTGAGTATTGTCACTAGTATTGTGTTCCCGACGCAGAGAGGGTCAAGGGTAAGGTTTCCATTTGGGGGGTCCAGGAATTGACACTGTAGACCATATTTTTCACTATTTCACGCATGGCAAGGAGCGCGGCCCCACACATAGCTCTCCAGATATACTTCCAATATTCCATAGAGTGTACAGAGCCTCAGGTCTTCAACTGGTCGGATGCAGTTCTCTGCAGTATGAAAAGACAACTGACGAAGTGTAGAAAGGGTGACTTGAAGAAGTTTGGGTACAAATCACTTTTGGTGTCATTCTTCCTTGAGAGGGTCCCACTGTTGCAACTACAGGTTGATTGGGGTTTACCAACCCCACAGGATCCGAGGATGCTGAGGTGGTGCAATCTCATGGCTCGACATATAGCTGTGCCTATAATCAAGTACAATGATTCATTTTTTGGCTGGTTAAGGCCTCAGATACAGATGATTGACGACTACGCATACACTGGTTTGGATTTCCAAGGGGATCCAGATTTGGCCTTGCCTGAGGATGCTCAGTGGGGTGATTTAGGTAAGAAATACACATTTTGTTCTTTTTAGATATTTTTGTAAGTTTTATCATATGAAATGTTTTTATGTTTGTCCAAGAACTAATCAAAAAATATCTTTTTGATGACACAAATGTGGTGCCATATCGACCTCTAGGAATGTCTCTTATTCAAACGTGAGGAGAGGCAGCTCCAATGGCGAGATGGGATGCCAAAGAGTATGAGGCAGTGCAGCAGAACTTGGAGCGGTTGACCGCAGACATCCCAGATATTACTATTAGGGAGATCCCTAGAAATTACTAGCACCATACTGTGGGCGTGTCCGAGTCTATTTGTCAACTGCTTCGTAGGGTAGCCCGAGAAGTTGTGTGCTATCGTGAGCGTCATCTGTGACGCTATTTTGTAGAAGCTATGGGATTCATATTTTGAGATTTTGGTCCTTGGACAAAAACTTTTTGTAAAACCTTTTGATCGTTATATACATACATACGGCTTCTACCGACTTATTTTGTGTTGTGCAATACATGTGATGTGTGATTGATTTATAAATGGCCCAAATGTCTGTCTAACACATAGTAAGCTAATGCATCAATCGATGTATTTAGACATCTAGGAATGTGTTGATACTCAATATAATCAAAATAACAGTCCAAGAGGTGAATTCATAAATATACCCGTAATAAAGTAGGACTTTGAATAGCATAGACATTACTTAGCTGTAGTACTACTAGCTGCGAATTGAGTCGTATAACTAGGTGGCGGATACCAAGTGAAATAGCATCAATCAATAATTCGACAACGACGCTATATTTTGCAATATTATTGGTCGCACGACCAAGGCACACACCTCGCAGATTGATAAGTTCGTTTGTAGGTGCGTAAATTGCCCATATAGCAGAAGAAAGGTTCTGAGTACTATGGCTAGCACCATTGATAAAGCCAATGTGGGGTAGCGAAGACTCCAACATATAGAAACCAAGCACAACGTAACATAAGCGGTCAAGGGCAGAGACCAAAATAATCAAAAAGCATACTATAGTAACACACAAAAAGTATGATACAATAAAATACAAGCACTCATGCATAGGTGATCTTAGGCATAGTACTTCTTTAAGTACAACCCATTTATGGGTTCACTCAAAGGGATACCATGGTAGTCCACCAAATCATAAGCTCCTTTCTCCAAAACCCATCTAACGATATAAGGACCTTGCCACATAGCTTCAAATTTTCTGGCTCCTAGCATATCTCGATCTTGTTCGTAAAAGAGAACCAAATCACCTTCGGAGAAAATGCGTGGCCTGACATGTTTTTCGTATTGGGATTTAATGCGTTTCTTCTTGGATTCTATAACTAGGGTGGCATCGCGACGGGTTTCATCTAATTGCATGAGATACAACAGATGTTCTTCTTCAGTAGAAGTGTTTGGGAGAAGTTTGACAGCTAGCTTTAGGGAGGGTATCTCACATTCAATCAGCAAGATGGATTCTAGACCATAAACTAATTGGAATGGTGTAAAACCAGTAGCAGACTTAACGGATGTCCTATAAGCCCACAATGTTGAAAAAAACATCATGTGCCAACTCGTTCTATGAATCCCTATCATTGGTCGAAGCATGGTAATGAGGACCTTGTTAATTGCTTTGACTTGGCCATTGGCTTGTGGCTAATAGGGTGTTTATTTTTCACGGCGAAGACCCAACTTTTCAGTGAGTTTGGACATCATGAAGTTTCTAAAGTGGCTACCATGATCAGTAACGATAGCCTGAGGAACACCAAAACAAGAAATGATGTGATTGAATATGAATAATGTTGTAGTCTTTCTATTATTATTGAATGTTGGCATCGCCTTTGCCCATTTCGTAAAATAATCTATGGCTACAATAATGTATCCATGCCCCCTGGCCGAGTGAGGGTGACATGTCATAAAATCGATACCCCATTTCACAAAAGGACCAACGGAGACCACAGGGTGTAGAGGAGTAGGGTGTGATCGTATTTTATTGTTGTAGGTTTGGCAAACATGGCATTTTTTAACGGAAATTATACAATCGTTGAATAAAGAAGGCCAAAAATACCCTGCTCATAAAATATTCTAGGCAGTAGCATACCAAGACATGTGACCACCACAGGCTCCAGAATGGTAGTCATTTATGGATTTCTCGGCTTCGTCAAATGTGAGGCAGCGTCGAAAAATGGAGTCAATCCCATGACGATAAAGAGTATCATTCAAGATAATATACTGACAGGATTGGTAGCGTATTTGACGGTGGTCAATGTTGGACAAAGTGGGCCAGAAGGTTTGGTTCTGGAGATATATGATGATATCTCTATACCAAAGGTCATCGAAACTAATCAGGAAAAGGGATTCATCGGGTAATGAATTGGCTACTACATTTTCTGTCTCAGAGAAGGGAAGGTCGCATATCAACTCGGCAAACACCAAAGATTTCTTGTTCTTAGCACGTTTGAATTCTAAGTCAAACTCCTAGAGTATTACAATCCATTTGGAGTATTTCCCCCCTAGAAATTGGCGTGTAAGAATGTGTTGCATAGGGTTGAATTTAGAAATTTTTGTAGTCTTGCGAGAGAGGATATAGTGCTGAAAACGTTGAACATCTTGGACGACTGCTAAGGCCAATTTTTGAACATGTAAATATTTGGTTTTGTTAGTCGTGAGACTTTGACTCAAGTAATAAATGACATGTTCATCATGAGAATCATCCTCTTGGACAAGAACCATAGTGATGGTATAGTCCGAGGCTGCGAGGTAAACGAAATAATCCTGACTGTAATTAGGTGAGGAGAGTAGTGGGGTACATGTCAAAGATAGTTTCAAAGCTTAAAAATATTTCTTGGTAGTGGTATCCCTTATGAACTCAGAACCTTTTTTGAGCAGTCGCGTAATTCCAACGGTTAGCTTAGCATAGCTTGGGATGAAATGACAGAGAAAGTTTGCCTTCCCTTGCAAACTTTGTAATTGGTGAAGTGAGGAAGGAGGAGGGAGATTGAGAATCACCTTGACCTTCAAAAGATCTACCTTGATCCCTTGACGTGAAACAATAAAGCCTAGAAGTTGGCTAGATTCTATGTAGAAAACACATTTGTGGGGATTCAAGCGTATATGGTAAAACTGACATCGAAGAAAAATGGCGCGAAAGTGTATTGGATGATCTACACAATGCATGGAATGAGTAGGTAAGTCATCGAAATATGGCTAGACAATGTGCTTTATATCATGGAAGGTGTAAGACATAGCATGCTAAAAAGTTGTGCCGGCATTCTTTGAACCGAATGGAAGTTTTCGATAGGCAAAAGTGCCCCAAGGACAAATAAAAGCGGTCTTGTGTTGGTCCATGGGAATGATATTGATTTGATTATATCTGGAAAAACCAGCCATCAGAGAGAAGATTTCACTTCCGGCACAATTGTCGATGATATAATCAACGAAGGGGGTAGGAAAGTTATATTTAGGACAAGCTTTGTTAATGTCCCTATAATCAACTCACACGTGGATCATGCCTTGTTTCTTGTTGATCGAGACAAGATTGGAAACCCAGTCAGTTAGAGCCACAGGGTAAATAAAGCCAGCTTTGAGAAGTTTCTCAACTTCAAGATTGATAGCAGCCGCTTTATGTGGGTGGATCAGACGAAGTCATTGCCGGACAGGTTTAGCGTCTGGGTATGTCTTAATCTCATGTATCACAATGTCGGGGTCAATACCCTGCATTTCTTCATAGCTCCAAGAAAAGACGTCACAAAATTCTTGGAAAAGAGACTTGTAGGTGACGACTTCGTCATGGGAACACAAAGCTCCGATATGCACATTTTCGACAATTCCAATTTTTACGGATATGTCGAGGGGGATGGTGGGTGAGATATTACTTAATTTCCCTTCGTAGAATAGATCATGTATAGACTCGGGAATGGTAGAAATGACGACAACGTTCGACAGGGTCAAGATCCATTGGTAACCCTTGATGGTGTGTTGTTCCAGGAAGAGGATGGAACGATGATGTCCATCGTCCCAAGGGGTGTCTTCCATGGACATAACAAACATAATCATCTCTTCCATGGGAAAAATGACACGGAATGGATCTGGATATAAATCACCAAGAGAAGGGGTAGAAGGGGTTGACGATTGAATGGCTTGATAAGCAGATTCGATCGAACTCAAAGGCATTTCGTCTCCATAATGAAGATGATTGTCGGGGTTGAGTACCATCCATGGGTCGTAAGACGTAGGGGTTCTGTGAACAGAGATGGAGATCATGTTGATCGAGGTGAAAGTACCCATTAACAAGGAATCTTTAAGAAGACCCACACCAACGTTCTCGTATCCAGGGGAGGTTTTTGCAATGAACGACATGTTTCTGGTACATGCATCGGAGTGAAAGAAGGCCAATTGGTCAACGGTAACTACTTTTCCTTGATGTGGGAAATGCATGACATGGAAAAGAGTTGACACAAATTCACACATGGAATCAATCCAGCTATGGCCAAGTAGAAGGTTGTAATCGAGAGGAGTGTCAAATACCTCCACTTCAAATTGGACCGTTTTGCCTTCTAAAGTAATAGGCAATGAAGGGAAGACACCGTAAGGCTTAAAACTAGATCCATTGAAGGCTTTGAGCGTGTTGTGGGATTCAATGAAAGGAAGAGAGCCGATGGCTTTTCATTAGGTAGTAGACATAACACAAGTCGAGGCACCCTCATCAATAACCATTCTACAAATGTTTTTGTCAGAGAAAATAACTTGTATTTGGAATGCGAGTTGAGGGGGTAACCTTGGAATGTGATCTTCCAAGTCAAAAAATATTAAATTCGTATTCATGGGGTCGATTCCACCAATAGATTTCAACAGTACTTTCTGTTGTATAGGAAAACTCTTAAGGACTTTGAGGGATGACATTGTGGACGGTGCTTAGGCCAGATCTTCGACAATACTATAGTTCTGGGTAGCATGTGCATGGGGATTGAAAGCTGATTTTTGAACAACACCCTTTGGAGGAGGGAGAAGAACTATATCTATGCTCGTTCATTCGAGATGAAGAGGACCTTTGGTAGGTGGAGTCATGGGAGATGGTTGGACCAATGAAGGAGGTATTGCATCAACCTTCTCTTTGAAGGAAGGATAATCTTTAGATCGAGTGGTAAGTGTGATGCCATTCTTTTTTGAATCACCTGTACACATTAAGACATAGGATGTATTGGAGGGGGAAGGTTGGTCATGAATGACCAATTGGGCATGTTGTTGAGAAGGGAAGGGTTGTGACAATATGACCAGAGTGGGGGGTTTCATGGTCCCTTGAAGAAACTTAGTAACCTCGGCTCGTCATGGACAATCCTTAGTGTAGTGATCATCACCACAAATAAGACAAGGGTTTCGGGGTTTGCGCTTATCCCTATCGTCAATAGGTGGTGTTTTGGTTTTCTAAGTTTGTGGATTATTTTTATCCTCCTTGGTCTTACCCCATCCTTTTTTGGATTTATTTTTTCCAACGGAGGTAGATTGAACAGAATTTACCTCATAAGTCTTGTCAGTGGGAGGGGTAGGAGAGGGAGCATTTTGAACATTAGAAGAAATGGATTTGGGGTTTTTGCTATAGGTTTGGATGGAATGAGGTTGGGCATGGAAGGTCCCAATCACACCGTCAACTGCATGAAAAGCAGTGGGAGTTGTTGAAGTTGTAGAAGTAGAAGGATGAGGTGCATCAGGGAGTAAGTCATAAAGAGTACTCATTTGTGAGTAAATGAGGTCTAGGTATTAGGCATGACTGATTGCCTATTCTTCTGTGACAATTCCACCCATGGTGATGTCACAAGTGATGTCATTCATGAATGATTTTTTGAACCATTCTTTTAGCAACTGATCAGGAAGTTCAAGTTTGATGAGACGTCGTCTCCATTGCCACTCGTGAATGTGATGAGAGATATGAGTGGCTTTGGTTTGTTTGAAAGATCTAAAAATCTTCGTTCCTATTTCATAGCGAATCGGTAACTTGTAGTGGGCGAGGAAATCCATAGTGAGGGTGTTGAATTTGGTGAAGAAGCCCCATGGTAATTCGATATACCACTTTGCGATGAAACCTATGAGGGTTCGCTAAAAAAGGCATAAATGAATAGTGTCATCCATCAAGGAGTTGGATGAGCACCAAAGGTGAAAATTCATTACATGATTGTTCAGGTCCTCTCCCAGCTTACCATTGAATTTAGGGATGTCGGATGGTAGTTTGGTTAGTACGGTGGGCCATTGAGGAGAGTGATGGATCAGATCATTTAAAATCCTCAACAGATATGGGAGGTCCAGGGTGGCTAAGAAAGGTAACTGTCTATTCACATGCAGGTATTGGTGACTTTGGGGAGGGAGTCTCATCTAGGGACCAGTGGAACCATAAGAAGTTTGCATATAATGCAAAGATCCGGGCAGATTCGGTGGTTGGTGTGGAGGCAAGTAATTCGTAGGGTTGTACCCTTAAACATGGGCATGGGGTTGAGCGTTTGAGCCCCAAATAGGATTAGACATGCCTGGATATGGTTGGCCTGTACTAGGGGG
>JASDQU011177246.1:14105-34215 GCA_032191745.1 Picea mariana
GTGGAAGGCCTACACTTGGTTGGTGAATTCTACAGCTATTCAAAGATAAGTATCTGAATTATGTTTTTATCCCATTTGGCATGACTGTGTTGTTCATGTATCATGTTTTCCGCTGTGTAAATGAGTTACTGTGGAATGCTATGAAATGATTAATTATAGCAGTAACCAAATATGTTTCACTCTGTAATTTAAATGTGTTTAATTGTGTTAAATGGATGCGCTTATAATGTCTGTACAAGTTATGTAATCATTCATGTATAGAATGGTAACTGAGAGGTTTGGAAACCTGGGTAGTGTGAGAAAAGGTACACTACAGAAGAGATGAACCTTGGGGAGACTCCCTGGTTCCAATCTAAAATCATGCATCTTTGTCCCTCTTCATCGACCAAGCTCAATTGTTTCATCTTACAGTCGAGTATCGCATCATGCGATTCTAAATAGTCCATATCGATCACGATGTCATAATACCCTAAGGTTGTTACGTACATGTTGGACTTAGTTAAAAACTCTCCCAGGTTAAGGATACAACCCGTAACCTTCCCACCAACCTTATGTTTGGATCCCTAATGCATTTTTACAAATATAAACTTGTCATGTTTGACTGCCTTTACCATAATTCTTTTTAGTACTGCACCATAAATGAAAATATATGTAGCACCTGGATCTATCAAAATAATAAGGGTATGGTCAGTGATGGTACCTGATGTCTCGAGCACAGTCGACTGGTGTTGTGCTTGGTGGTTATTCACCACTGCATGAATCCGATGGGCCTTGCCCAAATATCCCATGGTAGTGGGTCTGACTGACCTAGATGCTTTGGTCCTCTCCACTGGGTAGTCACATTGGTAATGTGGTTCCCCACATTTCCAACACCCTTTCTTTGGTCTAGTACTCTTGGTACTTAAAGTAGAAGTCGATGGCCCTCTGGCCTGGAACCCTACTCTGTTCTGCTAAATAGGCCTAAATTGCTTCTACTGCGGTCGACATTGTTGCTGGTGTTGTGGTCCTTGGTAAGGAGTTTGATGCTGAGGTGTTGGTCACTGAGGTGTAGTGAAAGTGGATCCTCTCTGGAAGACACGATATCCTGGAGAATATCTAGTTGGTGTCTGATGCTGTTGCGCACTACATGACGCTTGTCCCACTGGTCTCGTTGGTGTCCTACCCCCGATCCCCGCTGAAAATCTCTTCCTCTGCTATGCGGGCCTTCTGGACAACATCATGCAAGGTTTGAGGCATAAGAATCCTCACTTTTACATAAATATTGACATTAAGTCCGAACACAAACTTGTTGACCTTAATTTTCTTGGTATTCAGGTGCGGAGCATACCAAAACAGCTCCATGAAGTGGGCCTCATACTCGGGCACCATACAACTGCCTTGTCTAAAGGCATTGAAATCATTGAGATGATGCTCAATGAATTCCTCAGACAGATATCTCTCTCAGAACCGTTCCTTGAACAATTCCCATGACACGTCTTCAATGACCATGTTCAATTATGGCAGGCGCATCTTCCACCAAAGAAGAGTGCTCCCCTTCAGTTGGAAGACCTCCATGAAGACCTTCATGTTGGAGGTATAGTCACGAAGTACAAAGCACATTTCCATATTCTCCAACAATTCCTCAGCAGCTGCGCCATCCGGGGAACCCAAGAGCTCAGGAAACTTGACCTTCTTGAGTTCTCAATGAATTCTATCAGTACTGACTAGAGCACACGGTGGACCCTTAGGGGGTGTCGGTGCCCTAGCCTCATCTCTATCCAAACGACTGATCAATGCCTCAAGCATTCATTGAAAGGACCTTATCAACCCAACCACATCACCCATGACTATTTTTTCCTGCCCGACCACCTGTTCGTCTCCCTAGGGGTTATACCCCTTAGGCGTGGATGCTACTGGGGGCATCACGCCTCCTCCCCTAGCACCTCGTCATCTACTTTCGCAACGTCCTATAACCATGATTACCTGCATGAATACAAGTCAACTTAATTAGAAACATTAACCAATTATCAAATCAATGGAAGTTGTAGTGATCCCAAGTCGCNGAAGGAAACATCGAAAAAAATTAATCAACACAACTTGACGACGTACACAACACATGAAAGTCAGGAAACATACAACAACAACCCAACATACTAGCACATCAAGCAACTTGACAAAACATGCGATATTCCAAAATAAAAATGGCTACCCTCCTGACACAAGAAAGACAACACCTACAAGCTAAAGGGAAACATAAAAAATATCGTCACAACGACTTCGATGACCAGTAACTAGAAACCTCTATGGAGAGAAAACCAATCACATTAAGGCATTACAGAACCAAGTACCCACATCAATTACAAGAAACAATACGCCCACATCAGGAAGCACAAGACTCTTTCCAGGTTATAATTCACATCTATCAATTAGGGTGCGCAATGACCCGCTCATCAAGAATCATGTCGTCACAAGCTGATAGGCATGGAAATAACCATGTCACAACATAACATATCTAGACCTTTAAACCAAGCAAAATCCCTCGTGCTAGGAGACTGAATTATTTGTCAATAAATACACGAAGGTTATACCCAAGCACCCAATCAACAAGTCAACAAGACGCAAGGTGACATCATTTAAATTTAAAATTGTGTAACTAACCGAAGGATTTCTTGTTTTTTTATGAGTTCATATTAACATTATTCCTCATAAAGTCTATTTCATAGCACATGGTAGCCAACCTCAATCTAAAATTAATACATATCACAATCATGAAGTAACAATTAGACTAGTCCCTTCAAGGGTCTTATTACTCGAATAAACCAACTACACTTTTTACCATTCTAGTTCCATATTAACAAGGGAAGCATAACCCTTAGAATGGACAACTTCTATCAAAATTATGAATTAATAACAAATCAAGAAAGACAATCAACATGAACATCCACTTATTATACTCAATGGTATTCCTTCCCTAAATTTCCTTTAGAAATATGCAGCCCTTTGCAACATGATATGGATCTGAAGAATCCTATAATTAATAACAACATACATCCTATAAAATAAAATTTGTAAACAAACATACTAAATTGAAACATATGAAATAACGTTTTTTTTAAAAAGGGCACATTACAAACAGTTATAGGGATATGAAGAGTCCTATAATTAATAACAAACATACATCCTATAAAATTAAATTAATAAACAACATGCTAATTTAAGACATATGAAATAACTTTTTTAAAGCGCATTACTCGCTAATGGCTATTCCACCTGTCAGTTAAATATGCACGGATCTAAACCAGTTTAAACAACACTTATAAAAATTCCGTTGCCACTATTGTTACACATTGTTTTGGTCACCTCGATGATGATTACATAAACATGTGTTTAGGTTCCCAATATAATCTTTTGCCTAATAAAAGCAACCTCTTTCCACCCTTGCAAGATGAATTTTTGGAAGGCCGTCGCAGGCTGCTCCTTTTACACAGTGAGGAAATCCTTGATTTCCACATGCTGCACTATAGCCAGCCTACAGAATTTACACAGGATTCTATATAGGCAGGTCACGGTGGCGCTTTAAAGCTAAAAGAGGAAAGAAGTTCTAGGAGCTTCTAGAAGTGGAATATTCTGGAAATATGAGGTGGTGTCTGTATGGTTACGATCCTACTGACTTCTCTGATTTGATGGGATAATCCTCATCTCTTTAACCACTTCAGATTATCCTATATAATGATAGGATTCTCATGGAAAAGGTTAGAGGTACAAGCATAAAGAAGCATAGATATTGAAGAAAGAATAGCTTGAAGACTGTGTGAAGAATCCTATTTCAAGTGATGCTTGAGGTCTCCATTCATTCATCAAGCTTTTGTGAAGAGTCTTCATGAAAATGTCAGAACAGATGTATGTGTGTGTCAGAACAAAGGGCCACTAAAAGAGAACTTGCGACATCAAGGTGATTCGGTTGTATCTTCTACCTTTCATTAATATAATACGATGGCATGTCTCTTTCCCATAAAACGATTGATATTTTATTACATGACTCCTTGATCATATTTTTAGGTTGTCATTGAATTTCACTATTGTTGCTTTCATGTTGGTTAATTTGTGCTATTGTAGATCTGATCTCATAGGAACATTAGAGTAATGCAAGATCAACAAAGACATAAGGAAGTGATTCATAAGGTATGCTATCCATTCCTTCTCTGGTAGTTAAAATCAATGATTGAAACCTAGGGAAAGCATCGTGTTCTATCTTGTTTTGTTCTAGATCCAGGTGAATCTAGGGGAATTAGTTCATGTTCGCATCTATCGATTTACCCGATAACAAAATTGGCGACTCCACTGGGGACAGTGCAACTTGATTGTGCTTTTTTGTTGTCCATTTACTCATAGCCTATCTTTTACATTCTGTTTCAGTCTCTGAGTCTGTGGGAGATCTAATTAGACTCATTGGATTTAAAATTTTCCTGAGACCCTTTGTCCTCTTTGAAAATTTTCTTTTTTATGAAATGCATTCGCACTGCACCTTATTGGTAGCCCACATAAACCTTCCATTTCCACACCTAGTGGTCTGTTTAAGTGTGGGATTTACGCGACCTGCGTGATTATTGGCCTGTGGAAACCACTCATTTTTTCACTGCGTTATACTGCCTGCCCATGGAGGTGCTTGAAAACTTTTTGGATTGGGTCTTCACCTCTACTTTTTCCCATTTTTTGCTTCAGTCAGCTGGGAAAGGGTTTTTAATACTAGTTCTTGAGTGCTTCTGATTGTTTCAACTTGATCTTGATCGATTTCAGAGTTCGAACGCCTCTCTTTGATCTTTTTTCGATTTTTGTTTTTTATTCTTATCGACAAGGATATAATCTATGGACTTGTGTCTGAGTGCTTGATAGATTAAATGTCTTCATTTGGAGTTGGAATTATAGCTTGGTTACACCTTCTAGATTGTTTAATGATTGGAAAACCATTTTCTTGTTTACATTTGAAGAAACATTTTCTTGTCATTTTGTGTTTTTATCTTCATTGAAAGATTGATTTGGGTGCTTATTGGGTGTTTTCTTTTCATTGATTGCTCATCCTTTCTTAGTTTTTTCCCTATTTGGTTTTTCAAAAGGAAAAAATTAAAGCCTTTTAAGTCTTTTAAGCGATTATTTATGCAGAAAATATTGGCATTCAAAAAATTTGAAAAAAAAGAACAAATAGTGAAATTATGCAATTTATGATTGTTTGGTACTACATTAAAAAATAAGAGAATTGTACGTCGTATTTCACATTGTTCCAGAAAATTTCTTTCTCCCTACTGTAGATAGAATTCATGGAACGCAAATTTGCATCATTCATTTCTATTTACACATTTTTGGGTCAAAGTCTCACACAACATTGGTTTCATTCCTGTCTCCCTCTTGAGTAACAACAACCTTTAATAACATTGTGGAACTCTAAAATTCAACTAGTAACTTTTTCTAGCGCTCTTTTACACCAACATTAACTAGGATAGAGCTTTGGAATAGGCATTGAGACACACTCTCCAAAGTATAAAACACACAATAGTATCTTGTGATAGGGAGTGTTCAAATCCATTTACAACATTTTGTCCTGGGACACCCTTCTCACACAAGGGTCAAACCTGAGGTCATATTGAGATTGGTAGAGTCACTCACCCTGCTTTGTTGGTCTCAGTGTAGAGATTGCACGTATTATGGGGGTTTCTTGAAGGTATACCCACAATGATGAGTGGAATCCTCTCAAGTTGATTTTGGGCTTGATACCCTGCCCTTGCGTGTGGATTGGACTGTCGATTGTTCCCCTAGGCATCACTGTTGTTCATGGTAACTGTAGTAGCCTATATTATTAGGGTTTTACACAAGGTGACTATGAAGGGGCAAGTCTCCACAGTACTTGGAATTGACGTTGTCCAAACTCACTCAGGATCCTTGGAGGGTATACCCATGATTATGTGTGGGAGCTTGCACTAGGGTGTAAGTCCATTAAACAGGTCGTCAATGTAACTTTTCCACCCTAGCCTAGCCCCTTCTTATCTAGATGTTGTGACATTGGATTTCATCACCAACTAGTGACTTCGGAATAGGAAGGTCTTGTTTGCTTGGTTTTGATTCCTAGATTTTACTAGCGCGTGTTGTTTTTTTACGTAGTTGGCCATAGATTTCTTCCGTAGATTTTTTGGTTCCGCCAACATAGACCCTACCTATCATTCACGCAGGATACAGGAACTTCCACCGGAAAACATGGAAGATTCTACCCCTATACCCCCTCACACATCAGAGGGTTCTCCTCAATAGATTGAAGTCCAGGATACCAACGTAACACAAGAGGAAGGTTCAGCCTCTTTGGAGAGTTTTCAAATTATTTCTGATTCTATGGAATCTTTCTGCATCCCTCCCGGATATGAATGACATTTTCTCGGGATGAATTTTGCCAGGGAACTTGTTGTTGTTTCTTCTGGAACTCTAACTAGACCTTTTGGAGCTGATGATCCTTTTTGGACTACTGACATAGTTAGAAGACCACCTCGTACAGTCCAAGACATTTATGGTTTAGGGGAAGGAGCAGATATACCTACTATTCTTGAGCTACCCGAGATGTATGTCGTCCTCACGGTCTCCCTAAGTCATTTTTCCAGTACAACTGCCTACCTCTTTGCTGGCTCCGAAGCCCAGTCAATTAGCCCTCGTTCAACTGTCCCTTTCCAAATGGCCCACTCTACAATTATTCCTCATACTAAGACTATTTTGTCCAGGAATATAGTGGTTAACCATGCTCCCATTGGTACACCACGTCCCGCTAGACCTACCCCTTATCTTCCTCTTGGGTATCACGCTTTGAATTCTTCCACTGCAATCCATACCCAAATTCCATTTGGAGTGCCACTTGGGCATAATACCTCTGTTGGTTATGTTCCCACGCCTTCCCAAGTCCTCTTTGAAGGGTCTTATCCACCTCTTCATGGCGGATCTGGACCTAGTGGCTCTAATCCAATTGGTAGCACTCATCATCTATTCACTCTCGGTTACCATATTCCCGCTGGGGGGCAATCTTATGCCAGGGGGAAACCTCAATCTGAGGGTCACGCTCCAATTGGGACACCTCCTGCTTATGAAGGACATCCTCAGGTTGGAACTTATAATTCACAATCTGGACCGAATGCATCAATCATGTTAGCTCACCTTTGGAACATTCAAGCTAACCCACAACCCTCTGGGGGACAACCTTCTCAAACCAGTGTTTCGGTACCCGCGAACCACGGTCAACCATATATGGGTTCTTTGAATCCCACTTTGGGATCGAATGTTCAGTCTAGTAATCCTTTCCAAGGGACCATCCCTAACCAACCCAAATCTATGGGCTACATGCCTCCACACCCACAACCAACTTTGCCTAGATCTTTTCATTATATGAAAAATTCTTACGATCCTACTGGTATACCGATGATACTTCCTCCCCAAAGTCACCAGTACCCTCATGTGAATAGACAGTTAGACTTTTTGGCCACTTTGGACCTCCCCGATCTGTCTAGAATTTTGAATGACCCTATCTATCACTCTCCTCATTGGCCTGTCATACCAGCCAAACTCCCATCTGACATTCCTAAGTTCAATGGTAAGTTGGGAGAGGACCCAAACAATCATGTAATGACATTCCACCTTTGGTGTTCATCCAACTCTTTGATGGATGACTCCATTTGATTACATATTTTTCAACGAACTCTCACGGGTTCGACCACAAAGTGGTATATAGAATTTCCACGAGGTTTCTTCATTGATTTCAATACCCTAGCTATGGCTTTCCTCACTCACTACTAGTTGCCAATCCATTATGAAACGGGAACTGATATTTTGAGTTTGTTCAAGCAAAGTAAAGCCACTCATATCTTTGATCACATTCATGAGTGGAGACGAAGACGACGTCTAATCAAACTCGATCTTCCCTATTGGTTATTGGCAGAATGGCTCACGAAATCCTTCATGAATGACATATACAAATTCATTGCTATGGGTGGACTCATCACAGAAGAACAGGCGATCAGTCATGCCCAGTATCTCGATGTCATTTATTCACAAAAGGGTACTCTTTACGATCTTCTCCCTGATGCACCTCATCCTTCTACCATGACCACCTCACCGACCCCATCCGCTTCTCATGTCGCTGATGGTGTGATAGGTACTTTCCATACTCAACCTTAGTCTGCATAGACCTCTCACACCACACCCAAATCCCATGCTTCTAATTCTCAAACTGTTCTGACGCCCACCCCTCCCACCGGTAAAAATTTGGAAGTGAACGTCGTTCAATAGACTCCTACCGATAAGAACAAATCTAAAAAAGGGAAGGGTAGGAATAAGGAGGATAAGAATAAAAACTCGCAATCTGACTAGACCAAGACACACCCTGTTGAAGATACGGATAAATGAAAACCTCGCTATCCTTGCCTTATCTGTGGTGATGATCACTACACGAAGGATTTTCCGAGACGTGCTGAGATCATGAAGTTCCTCCAAGGGACCCCAAAACCTCCTACCCCTGTCGTCTTGTCTCTACCCTTCCTTTCTAAACAACAGGCTCAATTGGTCATCCATGATCAACCTTCTTCCTCCACCACCTTCTATGTACTTATGTGTAATGGTGATTCAAAGAAGAATGACATCACACTTACCACTCATGCCAAAGATTACCCTTCCTCCAAGGCGAAAGTTGATGATATACCACCTTCGTTGGTTCAAAAATCTCCCTCAGCTCTACCTTCCAATGGTCCTCTTCATCTCAAACAATCGAACCCCGATATAGTCCTTTGCCCTCCTCCCAAGGGCATGGTTCAAAAGTTTTCTTTCAATCCTCATGCGCATGCTTCCCAGAACTATAATAGAGTAGAAGATCTAGCACAAGCATTGTCTACGATGTCATCCCTCAAAGTCCTTCAGAGTTTTCCTACACAACAGAAGGCATTGTTGAAATCTATCGGTGGAATCGACCCTACAGATACAAATTTAATAATCTTTGACTTGGAAGATCACATTCCAAGGTTACCCCCTCATCTCGCATTTCAAATACAAGTTTTTGTCTCCGACAAGAACATTTGTAGAACAATTATTGATGAGGGTGACTTGACATGTGTCATGTCTATTGCTTTCTGGAAATCCATCGGCTCTCCTCCCTTAACTGAATCACACAACATGCTCAAGGCCTTTAATGGCTCTGGATTTAAGCCCTACGGTTTCCTCCCTTCACTGCCTATTACGTTAGAAGGAAAAATGGACAATGTTGAAGTTGAGGTCTTTGATGCACCTATTCATTACAACCTTCTACTTGGACGTAGCTGGATCGATTCTATGCATGCAGTCATTTCTACTCTTTTTCGGATCGTGGTTTTCTGCATCAAGGAAAGGTAGTTACAGTAGACCAACTAGCCTTCTTCAACTCTGACACATGTACCAGCAACATAACTTTCATTACAAATACACCCCTGGATACGAGAATGTCGACGTGGTTCTACTAAAAGATTCCACTCTGATGGGTACATTCCCAATCCCACAACCCGACATTCCACCACCTCTGGTTGCCTCGATCAACATGATTTCCACCTCCATTCATGAAATCCATTCATCTTCTAACCCATGGCTAATACCTGAACCTGGTGATTATTCATGCTATGGAAACTAGATACCTTTAAGTCCAATTGAATCTGCCTATCAAGCCATTCAATYGACATCCCCTTCTACCCCCTCTCTTGGCGATTCATCTCCTGATCCTTTTCACGTGATTTTTCCCATAGATGAKATGATTATGTTGGTTATGTCTATGGAGGACACTCCRTGGGACGATGGACATCATCGTTCCATTATCTTCCTGGAACAACACACCTTCAAGAGTTACCAACAGATTTCAACCCCGTCGAYCGTTGTCATTATTACTTCGGTTCCTGACTCTACACATGATGTGTTATACAAAGGGAACTTAAGCAACATTTCACCCACCATCCCCCTCAACATCTCTATCAAAACTGGAGTTGTTGAAAATGTCCATATCGRAGCTTCGTGTTCCACTAATGAAGTTGTCACATATAAGTCACTTTTCCAATAATTTCGTGACATCTTCACGTGGAGCTACGAAGAGATGCCCAACATTGACCCCGATATTGTTGTACACGAAATTAAGACATACCCGGGTGTTAAACCCGTCCGGGAGAGACTTCGCCTAGTCCACCCGTGCAAAGCAACCGCTATCAAGCTTGAATTCGAAAAGCTTCTTAAAGATGGATTTATTTATCCCATGGCTTTAACTGATTGGGTATCCAATCTCGTTCCGGTTAACAAGAAACAAGGTACGATCCGCGTATGCGTTGATTATAGGAACATTAATAAATCTTGTCCTAAAGACAAATTTCCCACCCCCTTCATCAACCAAATTGTTGACGATTGTGCTGGGAGTGAAATCTTCTCTTTGATGGATGGTTTATATAGATATATTCAGATCAACATCATACCCACGGATCAACACAAAACCTCTTTTATTTGTCCTTGGGGCACTTTTTCCTACTGAAAACTACCCTCTGGTTTAAAGAACGTCGGTGCCACGTTTCAACGTGCTGTGTCTTATGCTTTCCATGATATTAAGCACATTGTACAACCATATTTAGATGACCTACCAACACATTCCATGCATCGTAGTGATCATCCGACCCATCTTCGAGCCATTTTCCTTCGCTGTCGGTTCTATTGTATACGCTTAAACCCACACAAATGTGTCTTTTGTGTGGAGTTCGACTGAATCTTAGGATTTATTGTGTCACGCAAAGGTATCAGGGTATATATTTTGAAGGTTGAATTGATTATCAATATCCCTCCTCCTTCTTTACTTCACCAACTACAAAGTTGGCAAGGGAAGGAAAAATTTCTACATCGTTTTATCCTAAACTACGCTGAGTTAACACTCAAATTTACTTGACTATTAAAGAAAGGATATGAATTCATATGGGACACCACTCCCAACAAATCCTTTGAAGATTTGAAATTGGATTTAACCCGTACCCCTCTACTTTTCCCGCCTGATTATAGTCGAAATTATTTCCTTTATCTCACTGCTTCAGATTCGACCATCGCCATGGTTTTGGTCCAAGAGGACGATTCTCATGACAAACATGTCATTTATTATTTGACTCGGAGTCTCACATCTACCGAATCCAAGTATTTACATGTTGAAAAACTGGCCTTGGCAGCTATTCAATCTATCCAATGTTTCCGGCACTATATCCTTTTACGCAAGACCACCGTTATTTCTGATTGCAACCCTATGCAGCACATCCTTACATGCCAGTTGCTAGGGGGAAAATACTCCAAATAGATTGTGATACTCTAGGAGTTTGACTTAGAGTTTGAACGTGCTAAGTCTAAGAAATCCTTGGTGTTTGCCGAATTGATATGTGACCTTCCCTGTTCTAAGACGAAAAATGTAGTAGAAGATTCATTACCTGATGAATTCCTTTTTCTGATAAGTTCCGATGACCTTTGGTATGGAGATATCATTATATATCTCTAGACTCAGACTTTCCTGCCCGATTTTTCTAGTACTGATTCTCGTCTCATATGTTACCAAGCCCGTCAGTATATCATCCTCAGTGATACTCTTTATCGCCGTGGAGTTGACTTCGTTTTTCGACGATGTCTCACTTATGATGAGGCTGAGAAATCTTTGAATGACTTCCATTCTAGAGCATGTGGTGGTCACATGTCTGGGTATGCTACTTCCCAAAATATCTTACGAGTTGGATATTTTTGGCCTTCTTTATTCAAAGATTTTATTATCATCATCTAAAAGTCCCACGCTTGCAAAAAATACAACAACAAAATAATATCTCACCCTGCTCCCTTACATCCTGTAGTTTTCGTTGGACCCTTCGCTAAATGGGGCATAGATTTCATGACATGTAACCCTCACTTGGCCGAGGGGCATGGGTACATTATTGTAGCCGTAGCTTATTTCACGAAATGGGCCAAGGCGATGCTTACATTCGACAACACGGGAAAAACTGCAACCCTATTCATCTTCAATCACATTATTACACGATTTGGAATCCCACATGCTATTGTCACCGATCAGGGTAGTCACTTCTGAAACTTTATGATGTCTGAGCTTACAGAAAATTTGGGGCTTCGACATGAAAACTCAACCCCCTGCTATCCACAGGCCAACGGCCAAGTCGAAGCAATAAATAAAGTACTTATTACCATGCCTCGACGTATTATCAGAATTAAAAAATGAGTTGGCACATGATGTTGTTCTCAACATTGTGGGCCTATTAGACACCCGTGAAGTCAGCCATGAGGTTTACACCCTTCCAATTAGTGTATGGTTTAGAATTTGTTCTACCGATTGAATATGAAATTCCATCGTTAAAACTAGCCGTCCAACTTCTCCCAAACACCTCTCTTGAGGAGGAACGTCTGTTGTATCTTACGCAATTGGACGAAACCCGTCGCGATGCCAACCTAGTTATTGAAACCTAGAAGACACATGTAAAATCCCAATACGACAAACATGTCAAGCCACACATGTTTTTTGAAGGTGATCTAGTTCTCCTCTATGAACAAGATCGTGATTTGCTAGGAGCCGAAAAATTTGAGGCTATGTGGCGAGGCCCTTATATCGTTAAAAGAGTGTTAGAGAAAGGAGCATACAATTTAGTATATTACGATGGCATTCCTTTGAGTGAAACCAGAAATGGGATTTACTAAAGAAGTACTACTCTTAGCCTATCTCTGCATAAGCACTTGTATTTTTACTGTATCATACTCTTGTGTGTTACTTTAGTGTGTTTCTGATATTTGACTTTTACCCTTGACTACTTACCCTACATTGTGTTTGGTCTTCAGATGTCGGTGTTTTCRCTATMTTACATTGGCTTCGTCGATCGTGCTATCCATAGTACCCGGAATTTAGCTTCTACTGCTTGGGAAATTTATGCACCCTCAAACAAACTTATTTGTCTACAAGGTGTTTTTCTCGGTCGAGCGACCAATAATATCGCAGAGTATAGCGTGGTCATCAAATTATTGACCAGTTCTATTTCACTTGGGATTCATCGCTTCATTATATGACTTGATTCACAGCTAGTAGCACTACAGTTAAACAATTTCTATACTATCTGAAGCCCTACTCTATTATGGGTATGTTTATGAATCCGCCTCTTGGAAYGCCATTTCGATTATATTGAATATCAACACATTCCTAGATGTCTAAATACATTAACTAATGCTCTAGCTAATTATGTATTAGATAGACATTTGAGACATTTGTAATTCCAATCACATTTCACATATTGTACAAAAAGCAGAGTAAACCGGTAAAAGCCTCATGTGTGTATATATATATATATATATATATATATATATATATATATATAATGATATAATGTTTACAAAAAGAGTTTTCATCTGAAGATCAAAATATCAAAATATAGAGCCCATGGCCCCTACAAAAAGGAATCATGGATGCCTCTCGCGATAGCATACTACTGCTCTCGCTACCCTACATAGTAACCGACTAAGTTAGTTGGATACGCCTATAGTATGGCGTTGATAATGCCTCGGGATCTCCTCGATGGATATATCAGGGATGTCTATCGTCAAGACTTCAAGGTTATTCTCTATCGCATCATAATCCTCAGCATCCCATCCAGATAATACATGTGCCTATCCTCACCTTTGAATAGGAGAAGAGCCCGGGGGTCGATGTGGCTCTACATCTGCATGATAAAAAGAAATTGATTAGTCTTTTGATTAGAAACAAAAAAACATTAAATATTTCAAAACTCATAAAAACATTGTAAAAAACAAATGTATTTCTTACCTAGATTTCCCCACTAAGATCCCTTAGGGAGAACCAAATCTGGATCACCCTGAAATTCTAGACTGGCATAAGCGTAATCATCAATCATCAAGATTTGCGGTCCTAACCAATTGAAGAATGCGTCATCATACTTCACAATCCGGCCTGCCACATGCCGTGTCATTAGGTCACACCATATTTTCATTCATGGGTCTCTCGGGGCTGGTATTCCCCATTCCACCTGCAGGCACATGTGTGGAACTCTTTCTAGGAAAAAAGATACTAAAATGGACCCATAACCAAACTGTTTTAGGTCCCCATTCTTGCTTTTCATGAGTTGAGTTTTCATGCTGCGTAATACACCCTCACACCAATTGAATACTCGAGGCTCCAAGCATTCAATAACATATTGAAAGTAACTTTGGAGTTCCATGTGTGGCGAAGCACTCCCTACCATCCATGCAATAGTAAAAAGGATGGTTTTGAGGGTCAAATCTCTCAAACCTAGGATTGCTACTTTTCCTTTTCGTCTTTCAGCATCACGTTCACACTGCCGACGAATGAACTCACTCATGGGAAATCCACCAACTCAATCACCTGTTAAAGTCAAGTGTGCCCCACGATATGACAACCTGGTTAGGAAATAAATATCCTCAATATCCAAAGAGAGGATATGAACACCCACGTGGAACACTTGTTGTTCTGAATCCCACATATGAACCAGATATTCTAGTAATCTTCGTTGGGCTCTCATGCCCTGAAATTTGAAGAATTTTAATAGACCACGTTGCTGGAGGGAATTCATAGTCCTCGGATGGTTTAAATCCATTATATCATATTCTTCATGCTCATTCTCTCTCCATTCCAACATCTTTGCAAGCAAACACCTACATGGGAAACAGAGAAAATCTTTAGCACAATTTTTCATCATTTTTGGGGATTTTTGTTGAGTCAATGTTCACTTTTCATTTTAGTTTCTGGCCACCGCGATCAAACTTCAAGTACAGTGTGGAATTTCTATGAGTGCACCTTAATGCACCTGCGGAAATCATTGATTTTTGCAGGGCCCATTATAGTCCACTTGCGGCGGCCCCTGCGCACGACTAGCAGTCCCAAATCATAAAAAAATCTTGATTTTTTACCATCAAAAACAAAAATTAATCCGTTGAAAAGATAGAAGATGATATCCTTACCTCTTTTACACAATCCATTTTTTGAATGATCCCCTATGGCCTCCGCAACCTATCGCTGAAGTTGAGGTAAAAAACAAGGGTTTTTGGTAAGTTTTTGACCAAGTGCAAATAAAATGGTGAAAAATACTTTTTGCTTCTATTTATTACTTTTTTATCATTTTTCCTAATATTTTGTTTTATATAAATACATTTTAGTCACAAACCCATTAACTCTAAAGGTATTGTAAGTGTTTTGTTCCTTGCAGAAAAAAAATTAGGACCTTGGACAATGAAGTATCGACGTTCTTTTTTGATTTGTTTGGGTCGCATGTACAATTACTTTTTAGGGTTTTTTAGAAAACCCTCTAGCATAGTCTTTGTTTGTTCTCGGGCTCGAAAATCAATGAGAATGTAATCAAGTATAATTTTTTCATCTTTTCATACTTACTATGGTAACACGAAAACAACGAAACCTATGGAAAACTCTATAAACTCTTTTCATGATCCCTAAAAACGAAAAGATTGTCGAGCGACCTTGTTCTTTTCATGCTCGTAAAATTATTTGAAGAAAACATTTGATGGGCGATAGTTTATCACTTTTTCGGTCCTATCGAACTATTTTACGAAAAAGGAACTAAGAGAGTTCTCTTTTAAGTGTTTTTCCAGAATCTATAAACATGAAAAACCTTCAAGTTTTCTATCTTTGGACTCGTTAAACAAACATCAACAGACCCATACGGGACCGAACCACTCCTTCTTAGGGTTTGTTAAATATACTCTGAGGGACTCATCCGAAGGATGAGCTTAAATTGACAAGCATATGTTATCCTCCTCAAGCTTGCGTAAAAATAAAGAGGTACTCGCCAGAAATGGTGGGGGGGAATTTGGGAAAGGAATGTGTCTCTGTGTTTGTATTAATGGTAGTAAGCATCGCTCTTGAACATGACACGCCTCTTCGTCATTTAAATCTGGGTTGGGTAATCCGTTTGTCTCTTGTCTGAACTTTCGCAAGTTCATATCTTTGGTCATCTTTGAGTCAATACTGCCAAGATCATTGTCGTGTCATTCATATGTTCAAGAAAATTTCAACCAGAACCTTCTATTAAGTCGACCATCTGCAATTGTCCATCTTTACCATGTCATCCTTCCCTGTCTCAGTCCTAAGTCACATATGTATTTTTCTCTACCCTAAATCTGTTAATCATTTCGTGTCATTGATGGGGGATACATCAAGGCCCTCCTGTGACGAGTCTTTTCTTGTCAACTTCAGCTCATTATCCAGGAAAAATACTTAGAAAGTATTTAGTACCTTAGAGCCTGCATGCCTCAATGGCAGGTTTCTTCACTTTTGAAAGTGGATTCACATCATTAATCTCTGATCGAGAGATTCTGTCAAGTGTTCGACTTCAACTCATTTATTCACACTTATTGGATTGTACTGGAGTACCCTGGGGGTCATTGACATCAGTGGTGATTTCCCTCGCACATGTTAATAGTTTTCATCAATAAATGGTAATCAAGTGGTTTCTATTCACGTTCGACTTCAACAGCTGTAATCGTGTGACTAGAATCGTACTAACGGACGATGGATTGAAGAACCTAGACTTCACCATTTTTGGTTCAGGTTATGAAGGAGTATTTGTGATTTGTTTTGACACATAGATCCACTTTGTATGTCTCGTGGTTATGTTCATGCTTGAGTTTTTGATGCATAGATCCACAGTGTATTCCTAGTGGTTATGCAGAATCTTGTTGAGATGAATCCACGTTGTATAATTGGTGGCCATGACCTACGTTTATGGTTTCAATAATTTACGGTCTGAACATGGGAATGCCTGCTTCGGACATGGTGTGATATTGTACAGATGCTTGATTTTTTGTAGGTTCCTGATTGGTGCACCCCTAGTTCTTGACACATACACACTTATTTTACAAAGTATTTCATCTATCTCGAGTTCCAGCCTCATTCTTTGGGGGGCATTTTGTTACACATTATTTTGGTCACCCTGATGATGATTACATAAACATGTGTTCAGGTTCCCAATATAATCTTTTGCCTGAGAAAAGAAACCTCTTTCCACCCTTGCAAAATGAATTTTTGGAAGGTCGTTGAAAGATGCTCCTTTTACACAGTGCGGAAATCCTTGATTTCCGCATGCTGCACTATAGCCAGCCTGTAGGATTTCTGTAGGTTTCTATATAGGGAGGTCACGACGACACTTTAAAACTAAAAGAGGAAATACGTTCTAGCAGCTTCTAGAAGTCGAATCTTCTAGAAATATGAGGTGCCATCCATATGGTTACGATCCTACTAACTTCTCTGATTTGATGGGATCATCCTAATCTCTTTAACCACTTCATATTCTCCTATATAATGATAGGCATCTCATGGAAAAGGTTAGAGGTACAAGGATAAATAAGCATAGATATTGAAGAAAGAATAGGTTGAAAACTGTGTGAAGAATCCTATTTCAAGTGATGCTTGAGGTCTCCATTCATTCATCAAGATTTTGTGAAGAGTCTTCATGCAAATTTCAGAATAGATGTATGTGTGTGTCAGATCAAAGGGCCACTGAAAGGGAACTTGTGACATCAAGGTGATTTGGTTGTATCTTCTACCTTTCATTAATATAATACGGTGGCACATCTCTTTCCCATAAAATGATTGATATTTTATTACATGACTCATTGATCACATGTTTATGTTGTCATTGAATTTCACTATTGTTTCTTTCACTTTGGTTGATTTGTGCTATTGTAGATCTGATCTCGTAGGAACATCGGAGTAAGGCAGGATCAACAAAGACATAAGGAAGCGATTCATAAGGTATGTTATCCATTCCTTCTTTGGTAGTTAAAATCAATGATTGAAACCTAGGGAAAGCATTGTTTCCGTCTTGTTTTGTTCTAGATCTAGGTGGATCTAGGGGGATTATTTCATGTCCGCATCTACTGATTTACCCGTTAACAACTATAAGGTGTAGTGGTAATCCATCTGGTGCATGTTCAAAACCATAAATTACTCTGCGCGATGTTCTAAAACCTCAACAAAATATTAATCACACTACCATAAGAAAATGAAATGTGTATATTACACCTTACTATCAATTGAAGCCTCAATACTCCTTGAATATCCAACGTTGTGGTCACATGCTCCAATTACAAGGATAAAATTTAACTTTTAAAGAGCACAGGTAACATATTTGAACAATTCATTCATAAATGTGAAATATCAGTGAAAGAATTATAATGATATGGGTGAGGCGTTTATCTTTATAAAATAATTATCGTTCTTGCAATTAATATCATTGCCATTTTCCAGGTTCAATAAAAAGGTTATACCAAGGTTTGTTTCAACAATGAAAAACTTCAAAAATTGGACGCAAATAACTCTTGAATGAAAGGGTAACAAGAATGGTTCTATAATGCCTAGGGCTCGAGTTACTTCAAGGATCCAGTCTCTCTCTTCAAGTGAAAGGAACTATTTAGGGAAACAACACTCTAAGGAATAGAAGTGAGTCGTAACTTCCAGGACACAATGGATATTAAAATTAAATTACAATGAATTCACAAGGATAGTAATCTGGATCTACCTTATGAATTTGTGGACAACATCATATGGAACTATGAGCCGAAATTATCAGTGATATCATGCATTAAAAAAAAGAGAACATGATCAAACATTATGAATTTCAAGACGCATTTAACCAAGAATCTAGGAATGAAATGGGTACACAGCTAGTTGTCGGAAAAATGGGGCTCATGATCATGAGTATAGTTAACGATCTCAACTGATGGAATTGACCACCTCTACTAAGATTTTATTACAGTACCTATCAGTAAAGTTCCTAACAAAATATGAGGAATGTTTTCATCCTTACAAGACACATGGATTTTATATTCAATTAATCTCTCAATACAGTGGCTGGAACGAGTTATGGCCCTACGCAAGTTCTTTTGGGAGAACCCACCAAATACGTTAATGGTGAAAATGTTTGACAATTACCGGGTAGGCTGGGAATAAAACTCAAGCAAGGAAATCGGTAAAAGCTGGAAGGGTAAAGGTTTTCTTCATAGACAGGCTTTAGAAAAAGATTAAGGATATGACATTTAAAGACTAGTAGTAAACACAATGAAAGGGTAGGTGGTAATCCAAGGGAGATACACAACGTAGTTCAACAAAATCACAATAAGATTTGACGCAAGGATTAGTTAGTCCAGGCTCGCTCAGCCATGAGAAAATCAGAGACAACCTCCAGGAAGAAAATCAAAAGGCAACAAGAAATAAACTGGAAGCAAGAATTAAATCATTCGTAGCATAAAAATTCATTGCAATAAATGTTGGGAAAGGAATGATCCTACACTTATTATCCATGCACAGGAAAGAAGGGCATTTGAATATAAATCTTTAACACTGGAGTGAAAGAGAGTCGATTCGGCTCCTGACCGACTGCTCAGGAACAAACTAATGAATTAAAGGATAAAGTAATAGAAGATAAAAACACAATCTACATCCATATCTTCTTTGTAGAGAAACAAAACATAAAAACACAATCACAGAATGAAGAAAACACAAGTAGGGATACAAAAGCGCAGGCAAGGTTTTGATTCTGGGGCTCATTCTGGACATGCGCATATTAGACAGTGACTCAAAAATAAATATACTATGGATAGCAATGTTTCTTATAGTATGAATCCAACGATGAGATTAAAATTATCGTAGAAATACATGTGCAAGGAAAGCTCACGGCAATGAAATTTTCATCCGAATACAGTAAATAAACAAGTGTAAATTATATTTTATTGCAAGTAACAAATTTAACAGGTGTACCTTTACTAACGATGAGGAGGCAATTCGAGAATATGTCCTCTCGCACATTCATTCAATCTAGATCCCTCTTGTCGACCGATGAGACCTCACCAGTACCTCCCATCCAACACTAGGGGTACTCTTCTTCCCCCTGAACACCCCGAGCCACAAAAGGGCCACGCACATGATACCAGGGAATTCTAGCACCCAACTCACCTCACAAGGTCGATCTACCACTCGTTACCTGAGACGGGTATCCCAACTCCCACAAGAGAAGGTTCATTCAAGAAGAAATTTCAGCAACGTAAT
>JASDQU011177246.1:34315-57863 GCA_032191745.1 Picea mariana
ACCATTTACCATTTTAATAAATTTAATCCTCCATTATAATTTTTTTACTTTAATAATTAAGTTTGAATTTCTTACCCCCCTTCTTGTTACATGTTTAATTTATTTTTTTCTTTAACCACATGTTCTACTTAGGACTAGGTTTTAATTTCACTAGGTTGGGTGACAATTTTTAAGGGAACTTTTAGTTATTAAACTTCACTCATACCATCATCTATTTTAAGGCCGACTAGGTCCTAAGGAGGCATAGTTTTCTAGGCACTAGGTTTTTGACTTATCATAGTTAAAATCGTGAAGTACCCTTCAAGACACACTACGTACTCCAAGGGTTCCACTCGCCTCTTTCCATTTTATTTGCACGACGTGCCCTTCAAGGTGCACTACATGCTCCAAGGGTGCCACTCTCCTCTTGACTGAATTTGGTAGATTCCAAACCCCTAGATTCAATACTCCATCAGGTGATCTTGTGGGAGAGAAAAGGCCTCTAAGGAATAAGGAACCTGCCTTATTGTGCTCCCCTTAGAATCATCATGAGCGACTGTCACAGTCTATCCTCATGGAATCATGGGTATCTTGAACTAGGTAATCGTTAACCTACAATTTCAGCCACGACGGGAGTGCTAGTAGGTTGTGGCAAGGCTTCTACTACACCTCTCCCTCAATGTCTCTAGTTGTCGTGCGTGACCCCTTTAATCCACATGTGAGTCTAGTCGGCAAGCTATCATCATCTTGCATCCATCAATGAATCATGTCATCAACAACAATAAACATCATAATATCTAATCATATGTACATATGTCACATCAACAACATTTAAACCCTAACAGTCCACTCCCTGACTCGTTTCGGAGTCTAAGGGGTTTCATCGGTGCCTCAACATCCTCAACGTCTAGAGTCCTGCACACTCAGGAGACCCAATCAATAGCGCCCGTCGATACAAATATAACAAAAATAACATAACATCAAATCCACAATGTCTCATAATCATAATCAAAATAGCCAATAGTACAATGACCCGAATCATTTGCATGCAAGTGTTCTCAAAGAATAAGTTCGCTCAGTGTGCGCAAGAGAGGGATGTTGCAATGTGTCTATATTAGTGTCTTAATTAACCTTTATAAAATTATTCTATTCATCTCAAATACAATTGACCCAATTGTATTTCAAAGAACTAGAGTGATTGCAAGCAAAGTAAGATACAACATTCATTTACATGATCTAGGTTCATATTCATGCCCCCCTTGCCTCTAGCTTGAGAAGGTTATACAATTAATTGCAATGAAAAACATTGTTGTTAATATATAATTACTAAACAAGCTTCATTGGACCAAAAGAAAACACGATTAAAAAATCCATCCTCTCCTCTTTTTAAGAAAACATGATTCAAATACATCCTCTCCTCTTTTTAGTCCTTGTAAATCAAGGACTAGAGTAATCACCTCATGCGAATAATTCATATGTATAGAAAATGTAACAAAAAAATATTTAAGTTATGGTAAAGTCATAGAATTTTGTAATTTCCTCCATATTAATTTTTTCTTGAGTTGTACAAATTGTGTAGATTTTAGTGTTCTTCTTTGAGGGGGCTTGATTAAACTATATAACTCTTCTCTTCTAAGGTTTCTTCTAGAGATAAAAAATGGAACAAGGCATGAAATTTCACAACCCTCCACTTAGACTAAGTTAACATTGATGTGGAAGTTGGCATTGTGTAGGTGGGTGTTAATGCAATGTCATGTGGTGGGTTGCTTCTTTCATCTTCTCTAAATGCAAAATAACTAAATTTTGGAGTAGCTATTTTATGGTGTCCAAAGTTTTGCTAAATTTCATGTACTCTTTATGTCTTGGGAGTCCTAGTTTGGAATGAAGTAGAACAAACAACCCCTTCATATATATAAGTGCACCAATACCAAGAAAAGGGAACACCCGCTGACCTCAACACTATGGAAAATATACTATCTAAGAAAAACATTGACAAAGAACTGGAAAAGGTGGCTAGATTCCTCTCAAGGGTAGGAAGAAGCGGAGATGAGATGGCATTGTGGATTCATGGTTCTAGTGTATGTTCAAAGGATATAGGATCTCAAGAGGATGATTCGATGGAGGAGTCAAAAGGAGAGGAAATCCATGAGCATGTCCTCAACAATACTACTCCTCCATTCTCACCACTACAAAATTTATACATTATGGAAAAACTTGAGAAACTTGCACATGAACCTATCTGCTATTAAGTGATGAATGGAGCATGTGGGTAGTATAGGATTAGGGTTAGGGTAGACTAGGTTTATTGGGGACACCTTAGGATTTTATTTTAGCCATTTTTAATTTTTTTTATAAAATCATGGGAAATTCCGAGGGCACTATGTATTCAAGAGTTTTTATCAGTAGTTACCCAGATCAAATCAATGAAAAAATGATAGATATCATTGAAACAAAGGTTAGGGTATCTTAAAGAACATACCATTATTTCCCTCCTTTCTCTCGACAGTCTCTCATGCAAGTCTCGATCTCGGTCTCGGATGGCCCTCAATGGTCTTGTGCACAACTCTCAATCTTAGTCTTGGATGGCCCTTGGTATCGGTCTCGACCTTCTATCCCAATCACATTTGGACCCACAAATTGCAGAATGTAGACCTTCTAGCTGTATTTTTAAAAGGCACATTGGTTATTTTTTTTTGTAAAATCATGGGAAATTCTGAGGACATTGTGTATTCAAGGTTTTTTATCAGTTTTCACCTAGATCTAATCAATTGAACAATGATAAATATCACTGAAAGAAAGGTTATTCTAATAGATTAAAGAACATACCAATATTCTTTCCCTCCTTTCCCTTGACAGTCTTGCGCCTCCTTTCCCTCGACAGTCTTGTGCCTCCTTTATTTGTCTAATCGGTCTTGGATGGACCTCGATTAGAGTAGAGTTGATATAGAAAATATCTTCCTCGGATGGACCTTCTTTCTTGAAGAAGTGTAAGGTTATCACTACCAAGGAAATAAGCAATTGATTTGAATTATGTTTCCCCCACTATCAATATGACTATCCCCCTTAAAGAAATCTTGCCTTACCAAATCCTATGTCCTCAAAGTGTATGCGTGGCCCTAAACAGTCTCGTGCCTCCTTGCCCTCGACAGTCTCACGCCTCCTTTCTCATTTTGATCAGTCTCAGATTGCCCTCAATTAGAGTATTTCCCTCAATAGTATCGTGCCTCCTTTCTCGGTATGATTGGTATTGGATGACCCTAGATTAGAGTAGATTAGATATGGAAAATATCTACCTCATATGGGCCTGCTTGCTTGAAGAAGAGTAAGGTTATCACTGCCAAGGAAATAAGCAATTGATTTGAATTATGTTTCCTCCACTATCAATATGAGTGTCCCCCTTAAAGAAATCCCGCCTTAAAGAAATCCCGCCTTACCAAAGCTTGTGTCTTCAAAGTGTATGGGTGAACACGTATAGTAGATATAATTATTTGAGTAGAGTCATTTCTACATTCATATATTGAGTAGAGTAGATATAGAAAATGAGTAATAATTATTTAAATTAAAGGATTTTAATATATATATTTTTAAATTGTATTAAGAATAGATATTTACTCTTTGATTTTTTTATGAAGGGGTAATTTATTTTAGTAATTATCACTATAAAAATTATGAAACTTAAAATCTTTGAAATAATTCAATTTTTTATAATGTGTTTTTTATTGAAGGTTTGGAGTTGTTGTTCTTTATATATATATATATACTAGAAGGAGAAGAGTGGGAGGTTAGGTATAAATAAGGTAGTTTTTTATTAAGGTATTTAGAAGGGAATCTAACTTAGAGTAAAAGTCAACTCCTAACTATATCAGTCATATACAACTAGAACTCAACTTACACTCTTAGAATATTTAAACTCTAACAACAAAAATGTTAAAACTTACATTTTCCGAGCTTATCATGGGATTGGTCATATAGTAAAACAAGATCACCTTGATTGTAGTGGCATAGTCAGGGACAAACCATCGTAGGAAGTTGGATTTCCCTTGGAGAATCTTCAACTTCCGCATTGTTGTGGGTGGAGGAAGTTTAGGGATGTCCCAAACTTTCAAAGGATAAATGGTGGGGGTAGGGTATGTATTCATCCATAGACTTTAACAATCAAATGGTTGTGTGGAGGGGGTCTCTTGTCCCACAAATAAGGGGTCTCATACACCAATTTGGTGTTTGGCTTGGCCGCAACCTTAAAATTAGATTATTTTATTATTATTGTTGTTGTTGTTGTTGTTGTTACACACACACACACACTCACCGTGTATCCCTCAATGTACCCATTTGGAGGGGGGTCACATTTCTAGGCACTCTCATTTCTAAAACTAATACATGTTTCAATGTTTCATTCAAATTAGGTGGAAAGATGGGAAAATAACCCATACACATACAATGACAAGCCTCTAGATAAAGAAATAGAGAGTATGTTGAGGTCTCCAAATAGATGTTACTCAAAATGGTGATAGTCTAATGAAGATCAATAGAAATGTTATACGTTTGGAATGAGAGCGATGGAAATCAGACTTTGGATAAGACATTAAAGGAGCAACACATACCCAAGTGGTTGTTCTAGAAAGCCCATGAAAACTTCCACTGGTTACTCAAGTGAACACATACCCAAGTGAAATCCTACAATGAGTTCAACCTTTCTTTTTATTTCTCATAATCCACTTTGAATGTGGTGAATATGGCATTCTCCATCATATCCAACTAAGTAACTACAATAACAACTTAAATATAAGGATCCAAAACAACGTTGAACAACACAAAACCTTTGAAGATGATTCAATATCCATGTTGTCAATGTCTCATTTTATGGTTGCACTCCTTTGTCAGTACAAAATTTCTTATATAATCAAAATTGATTAAAGACATATTGTATATCATTATCAAAAGAGAACATATCCATCAAAAGTTCAAAACATATTCAATTCATCCTAATCCTTCAAGGTTCATAAGTGGTTACATCAACTCTAGTTTGGATGTTACTCCACCACCCTTTTATGGGGCCCTTTAACATCACCATTGAATTTTTTTTACACCTCTTCAACATCAATAGAAAATAAATCGAATATCCATAAATATTAAACATGCCATGAAAAAAAACTCCCATAACTTATATCATCATATTCAATATTATTCATTTTATTGATAACAATGCCCCTTTTACTTGGTGCTTCTTCATTGAGGGGATAGTCCATGTGTCCTCGTCTTTGGTAACATGGGAAAAATCCTCCCATGTTTGGCTTCAAATATTTCTTATTGTTCTATTTGGTTTGATAAACTTCCCTTTTCTAGCTTGCACTTCAAAGTGGTGATGATAGCGATGATGACAAATATGACGGTGGATAATTTCATCTCCTTCACAGTTAGGTTATAATTTTTCCGTTTGATTGTCAAATTCTTTGTGTGAGTCATATTTGAGTCTCAAAAGCATCCCATATCATCAATTCATGCATATACTATAACCATGTCAAATTTTGGTGCATACAAGCATAAACTGAAAACATTTCAATGTTGGCCCCATTCATAGGTCACTCTGTGCGGGGTCAAATTAAAGAAACCATACAAACAATATGGTTTCTTGACTTTCACAAATTAAAGGATATATCAAGTAACATGGTTTATTGACTTGCACAAAATTATGCTTGATACTCCACTTCTATTGAAGAAAGAGAAAGGGAATTTTGATTCTTACAAGTCCAAGTGACAATTCTAGAACCAATATTAAAAACATAACCTAAAATAGAATTATGATCTAATGGTCACTAACCAGCCAATTGGAATCAAGGAAATTAAGAAACAAAGGACCAAAGGGTACTTAAAGGTATTGGTTTAAAGTTATCCATGGGGTACTTAAAGGTAGTGGTTTAGTGTGTGAGGCACACATAGTACTATTTACATACATATATGTCTGGACCAAATGATCCCATCTCCATGGTTCCTTATGAGATAAAAAATGATATACTTACCCAACATCTTAAAGTATCTATATGGCACATAAGGTAGTGATTGAGTGTGTGATGTACACATAAAAATACTCATACACACACACACACATGTGGACCAAATTCCATTCCCATTTTCTCCTTAACTGCTAATTTTCTTATAGGGGGGATTACTCTGTGACAAATTGGTAAAGTCATTTTCTTTTACATGGGAGAGGTACAAGGTTCAAATATTTATTCCCATGTTAAAGTGGGCATTCATTCCATGTTAATGTGGAGTTGGAATTCATATCTCTTAGTTGATAAATAAAATTTGTTTATACATACCAAAAAAAAAGTCTTAAAACATAATGGATATAATTTCACAAGTGCTATCAAATCTCTTTCCTATGCCAACATGTGCTTGAATTTTAGCGTTTTTTAGGCTAGAGATGTGTTGTAACATCTTTAAACACAAATTTTTATCATTTAGTAGGTAAAATTGTGGTCAGGAAAGCATACACGTAGGGAATACAAGTGTAGTCATCTAGTTGGACACCCTTATACACCTCATTAATACCTTGACAAGTAGTATTACATTGGTTACAGATTAAATCTTCCACATACAACATAGTTACCAACCTAACAAGAATTATGAGCACAAAACTAGAACTCTAGTGATAAAAGCACATATTTTTGTGTCAAAAATACTAATATCAACCCTAAATTGAAAGTGGTTCAACACATGTCACCCTTTTTTTCTCGGGGTTAAAATTACAATATTTTGCAACCACAACTTGTAATGTTGCTAACAAAATCCTTAAAATCAACTACCAAATCAAAAAGTGGTTTTATTAGTAGCAACCCTTTATCTTTTTGAGGTTAAAATTATAACTTATTTAAAGCCATGGCCTCAACAACCAATTTCAGATTTTAGCACATACATAAACAATTTGAAAAAATTTCAACGTTGGCCCCATTCACAGCGCACTGTTGCCCATGTCTAGTCATAATACAATTTTTTTTCGTTGTTCCTTTTAAAATTCATTCGACAGTACACACATTCCCACATATAGTATTGTAAGGACATATTTTTATGGTGTTGATTAAACAATGAACAAAAAAGAGGGATTTTTCATCGCAAATATGACACTCATACATTGTATATACAATGGAGAACCTAAAATAAAAATGAAGAAAGGATGATGCAAACTTAAAACTTGTGTCAAGATATTTGTGTACTTTGAAAGAAAAATAGGGTTTATGGTTTACATGTTGATGAATTGATGATGGAAACAAGTGGGTGTGTGAGTCAAACTTGAGTCCAGAAACCCTCCCATATTGTTAAGGTATGTGAATAGTCTATCCATGTCAAATTTCAATGCATAAAGAAACAATTTGAAAAAAAATCAACATTGGTCCTATTCACAGGTCACTCTTTCCCATGTCTAGTCATAGTACAATGTATTTCCGTTGTTCCTTTTAAAATTCATTCGACAGTACACACATTCTCACATATAGTACTACAAAGACATATTTTTAAGGTGTTGATTAAACAATGAAAGAAAAAAGTGGGAATTTTCATCACAACTATGACACACATACATTGTATATAACAATGGATAACTTGAAAGAAAAATGAAGAAATCTTGATGCAAACTTAAAACTTGTGTCAAGATATCTGTGTACTTTTAAAGAAAAACAGGGTTTATGGTTTACATGGTGATGAATTGATGATGGAAACAAGTGGGTGTGTGAGTCAAATTTGAGTTCAAAAACCCTCTCATATTGTTAAGGCATGCGAATAGTATATCGATATCAAATTTCAGTGCATACATAAACAATTTGAAAAAATTTCAACGTTGGTCCCATTCACAGGCCACTGTTTCCCATGTCTAGTCATAGTACAATGTCTTTCCATTGTTCCTTTTAAAATTCGTTCGATAGTACACACGTTCCCGCATCTAGTACTGCAAGGACATATTTTTATGGTGTTTATTAAACAATGAATGAAAAAAGAGGGATTTTTCATCACAACTATGACACACATACATTGTATATACAATGGAGAACCTAAAAGAAACATGAAGAAAGGCTGATGTAAACTTAAAACTTGTGTCAATCTATTTTTGTACTTTGAAATAAAAATAGGGTTTATTGTTTACATGATGATGAATTGATGATGGAAACAAGTGGGTGTTTGAGTCAAATTTGAGTCCATAAAACCTCCCATATCGTTAAGACATGCAAATAGTCTATCCATGTCAAATTGCAGTGCATACAGAAACAATTTGAAAAAATTTCAATGTTGGCCCTATTCACAGGTCAATGTTTCCCATGTCTAGTCATAGTACAATGTCTTTTCATTGTTCCTTTTAAAATTCCTTCGACGGTACACACTTTCCCCCATCTAGTACTACAACGACATATTTTTGTGGTGTTGATTAAACAATGAATGAAAAAAGAGGGATTTTTCATCACAACTATGACACACATACATTGTATATACAATGGAAAACCTGAAAGAAAAATGAAGAAAGGATGATGCAAACTTAAAACTTGTGTCAAGCTATTTGTGTACTTTGAAATAAAAACAAGGTTTATGGTTTACATGACGATGAATTGATGATGGAAACAAGTGGGTGTGTGAGACAAATTTGAGTCCAAAAACCCTCCCATATCGTTAAGGCATGAAAATAGTCTATCCATGTCAAATTTCAGTGCATACAGAAACAATTTGAAAAAATTTCAACGTTGGCCCCATTTACAGGTCACTGTTGCCCATGTCTAGTCATAGTACAATGTATTTTCATTGTTCCTTTTAAAATTCATTTGACAGTACACATGTTACCACATCTAGTACTTCAAGGAAATATTTTTATGCTTTTGATTAAACAATGAATGAAAAAAGAGGGATTTTTCATCACAACTATGACACACATAAACTGTATATAAAATAGAGAACCTGAAAGAAAAATGAAGAAAGGCTGATGCAAACTTAAAAATTGTGTCAAGCTATTTGTGTACTTTGAAAGAAAAATAAGGTTTATGGTTTACATGATGATGAATTGATGATGGAAACAAGTGGGTGTGTGAGTCAAATTTGAGTCCATAAACCATCCCATATCGTTAAGGGATCAAAATAGTCTATCCATGTCAAATTTTAGTGCATACAGAAACAATTTGAAAAAAAATCAACGTTGGCCCCATTCAGAGGTCATTGTTTCACATGTCTGATCATAGTACAATGTCTTTTCATTGTTCCTTTTAAATTTCATTTAACATTTCACACGTTCCTGCATGTAGTACTGCAAGGACATATTTTTATGGTGTTGATTAAACAATCAATGAAAAAGAGGGATTTTTCATCACAACTATGACACACATACATTGTATATACAATGGAGAACTTGAAAGAAAAATGAAGAAATCTTGATGCAAACTTAAAACTTGTGTCAATCTATTTGTGTACTTTGAAAAAAAAATAAGGTTTATAGTTTACATGATGATGAATTGATGATGGAAACAAGTGGGAGTGTGAGTCAAATTTGAGTCCAGAAACCCTCCCATATCATTAAGGCATGCGAATAGTCTATCCATGTGAAATTTTAGTGCATACAGAAACAGTTTAAAAAAGTTTCAACAGTGGCCCCATTCACAGGTCACTGTTTTCAATGTCTAGTCATACTACAATGTCTTTTCGTTGTTCATTTTAAAATTCATTCGATAGTACACATTTTCCCACATCTATTACTACAAGGACATATTTTTATGGTGTTGATTAAAGAATGAATGAAAAAAGAGGGATCTTTCATCACAACTATGACACACATACATTGTATATACAATGGAGAACCTGAAATAAAAATGAAGAAAGCCTAATGAAAACTTAAAAATTGTGTCAAGTTATTTGTGTACTTTGAAAGAAAAATAGGGTTTATGTTTTACATGATGATGAATTGATGATGGAAACAAGTGGGTGTGTCAGTCAAATTTGAGTCCATAAACCCTCCCATACCCTTAAGGCATGTGAATAGAATATCCATGTCAAATTTCAGTGCATACATAAATAGTTTGAAAAAATTTCAATGTTGGCCCCATTTACAAGTCATTGTTTCCCATGTCTAGTCATAGTACAATGTATTTTCATTGTTCCTTTTAAACTTCATTCAACAATACACGCCTTCCTGCATCTAGTACTGGAAGGAAATATTTTTATGGCGTTGATTAAATAATGAATGACAAAAATAGGGATTTTGCATCACAACTATGAGACGCATACATTGTATATACAATGGAGAACCTAAAAGAAAAATGAAGTAAGGATTATGCAAAATTAAAACTTGTGTCAAGCTATTTTTGTTCTTTGAAAGAAAATATGGTTTATGGTTTACATGATGATGAATTGATGATGGAAACAAGTGGGTGTGTGAGTCAAATTTGAGCCTACAAACCCTCCCATATTGTTAAGGCATGCGAATAGTCTATCCATGTCAAATTTTAGTGCATACAGAAACAATTTGAAAAAAATTCAATGTTGGACCCATTCACATGTCACTGTTGCCCATGTCTAGTCATAGTAAAATGTCTTTTCATTGTTCCTTTTAAAATTCATTCACGAATACACACGTTCCCACATATAGTACTACAAGGACATATTTTTATGGTGTTGATTAAACAATGAATGAAAAAAGATGGATTTTTCATCACAACTATGACACACATACATTTTATATACAATGGAGAACCTGAAAGAAAAATGAAGAAAGGTTGATGCAAACTTAAAAATTGTGTCAAGCTATATTTGTACTTTGAAATAAAAATGGGGTTTATGGTTTAGATGATGATGAATTGATGATGGAAACAAGTGGGTGTCTGAGTAAAATTTGAGTCCATAAACCCTCCCATATTGTTAGGGCATGAAAATAGTCTATCCATATCAAATTTCAGTGCATACAGAAAAAATTTAAAAAATTTCAACGTTGACCCTATTCACAGGTCATTGTTTCCCATGTCTAATGATAGTACAATGTATTTTCACTGTTCCTTTTAAAATTCATTCAACGGTACACACAGTCGTGCATCTAGTACTGCAAGTACATGTTTTTATGGCGTTGATTAAACAATGAACGCAAAAGGAGGGATTTTTCATCACAACGAAAAGTTCAAATGAAACGAGGCTGAGATCAGATATATAGAGTGGGTGTGTGAGTCATATTTGAGTTTGGAAATGCATGTTCTTCTTTCCACATAACTCATGGGACAAATTCCTATGTTTTCAAACAGTTTCAACAAATATTCTATAGAAATGAAAAAAATGTTCATCGAAACTTTGTTGATGCAATACTATGACAACAATGATGACATCTATGATCATGATGGTATAAAAATGAATGATATTCTCTTGGTTTCAATAATAATTTATCCTCTATTGAACAAGGCCAACCATGTGAAGGTGGAAGCTCATATGGCCCCTCCCCTCCCCCTCACATCACTCTCAATTCCCCAATACCCAATCTATAAAATATAAAATAATCGAAATCAACCTAGTAAGATTAACATCCATAGAAACTACAAAAACATATGTATAATCATCCTTATTCTGTATCTTCTTCTTCATCGAACTCGAAATTTGTATCATCATCTGGTTGAGAAATGATGTTGAAAGGATTGACGATATCATCATCATCATCATGTCATTTTCGATCATATTTTCATCGACATCATCGTCAAGAACTGCATTGTATCCTATGCCTGGATCATGATCTTATTCATCTTCTTCTTTTGCTAACCCAACATGATATTTCGGCTCTGTCTGATCTGGAGAATCATCTTATTCTTCAATATCATATTCTTCCTTTACATGAGTATACATAACTGGCCTTCCTCTTGGATCATATCTAACAACGAATGACCAATCCCTCTCACCTGGAACATTTGAGTAAAAGACATATTAACATTGGCTTGGAAAAACATAGTGATCATTGCCTCTTTCAAACATCGTTGTTTTAATAATTGGAAATCCGTTGGCATGATGAATAACAGTTATTTCCTCATCGCATTCATGCATTCGTAACCTATACCATTTGACATCGAACAAAACTAACTTGAAGGAATTAAAGTCACACTCAAGTATATCATTCAAATACCCATAGTATCTATTTTCAGATTCTCAAGGATGTCTGTCACTCCTAGAGGAAACATTAGTGACCTGGAATACTATAGTTATCCAACTATCATAAGTTTTCCTAGTTTCATTCAATTATTTGATGTGAAATTTATGACCATTGCACCACATAGACTTGTGGTGTTTCAACTGCAATATGCCAGATATGTAAAAGATGCATTGCCAATTAATAAATTAACATATTTATATAACTTGGAAAGTATTTGAAAAAGACAGTACACATGTCACATTAATATAATATAAAATAATTGAATAAAATGGGTGAATTTTCTTACCTAACCATCTTTCAAACCATATGATAAATCAATTTTCCTTTGCGTAACATTGGAATCTTCGTTACGATGAGCTTCTCTAACCAATTCAGAAAGTCATTTCCATGATAACCTACTGCCATGATGTTGTTTACATCTTTCAATCCATGCATTCATCCAGTCAATATTGTTTGCAATGTATAAATGCAGTGCATCCCAATCTTGAGCAACTGAATAAAAAAATCATAAATATTCACCAATATTAAATATTAGTTATAACATCCATGGTAAATATTAATAATTTATGAAATAACATATATTAATATATTAATGAATATGATAATATACACAAAAAAAGAAAAATTATATGTATTAATATAAATCTCCACAATTACTAATATATTACCTCTCATTTTTTTCATTCTACCTTTCCCCAACAAGCGTTCCTGTTCTTCAAATTTTTTGATGGAGTTCACATCCCAAATGCTATCCACTACATGCATAGTTGGAATTGATAATTTAGTAAGATACTGACTAATATACACCATGGATATATATACTATATATTCCTCCACCATAGAACCCTCAGGACGTGCGCTTTGTCTAACCAAAGCCTTCAATGATTTCAAGTGCCTCTCCACCATCCACATTGACCTTGTGTGTACAGGTACACAAATTTCAATCTCCTAACCTTGGTGTATGAGGTAGTGTTCTTGTGCATTGAAAAATGTTGGAGGTATATACTTTTTCATTTCACACATTAGCCGAGGAACTTCTCTCTTCCAATACTTTATATAATCTTCATGGATTTATTTCAATGAAAACCATCTACATGAGATCGTGACACAAAAAAATAGCATGTTTCAACATAACATAATATATATTACATTACAAGTAAAAAACATGTCATTAAGTACAATAACAAATTGAAAGAACATTTTTCATATAAATCACAACTACTTATCTCGCGTATTTTCCAAGATCATATATAACTTTTTTGACAGTGTTGTCAAAGTTGTTTGGGAGAGATAGTGATAGAACATACTGTAACAAAAAAAATGAATCGTTATTTGTTTCGACCAAAGTAGACAAAAAAAATAAAAAACTTAAAATATGTATAAGGCCAATAAGTAAATATGTATACCAAAATTATTACCTTAATGAAGGTATCCCAATCATGTGTTTTTACCCCACCAAATTCACCTTTCTTCATTAAGATATTATTTATGTTTGAAGCAAAACACGTGGGAAATTTAATTCTTTGAATGGCCTCTTTTACATAATTGATTTGTTGCTTTGTTAATAACCATGGATTCCTCAATGTCAGTACAAATTTTGACAATTTTTTCTTTATCCCTCCTACCATCTATGATTCACCATAGCATTTTTGTGACACTCTTCCCGATATGCATTGTATCAAACAAATGAGCTATTTTTAGCTCCTCATAGTACGGAAAGATCATGAATTGAGTGGGATAACATTTCATTCCTCGTGGAATACCATTATTAATACCTTCATGATGGAAACCTTCATGAAGCATAAAAGAAATCACAACAATAATGATAAAATACAGTAAAATAAATTCAATTATTAAAATAAAAATTCAAAACATTACATATACGATATGTAAAGAAATTGCGTACCTTGACAATTTCTATTATATTCCAAACTCCATAGGCGAGGTGTCATTCTTCGTGTTTTTAAACCAGTCTCTTCTTTCCCATTGAAAATATATTTTTCAGTAGTACGATACCTATGGTTCTTATGGAGGAGGTGCCTATACTCATCAAACACCACCTTTCATAAACTTTTTGAATGATGATACTTCATCTTAGGACCACAAACTAGACATGAAAATTTACCCTTTGTTTGAAGACCTGCAACATATGGATTAATGTCAATTATACGATGAGATTATTTAAAAATTAAACATGCAACATGATATCTTTAAAAAATTGTATAGTATTAAATAGAAATAGAATGCTACATACCACAAAAATGTGTTATTCCTGGGGCATCATGAATTGTCCATAAAATCATTCCATAGAATTTAAATTTCTTCTCCCTGATTGGTTTACAAATGTCATACATAGTGATGCCAACCCATAACTTTAGTATCTCGTCGATAGGAGGCTCGATATATACATTCATCTCTTTAACTTGGTACTTACCTAATTGTTTGAAATTACACATAATTACTATAACCATGATATATATATAAGTAAATAAATAAATAAAAGATATTATGCAAAAAATGAAAAAAATGAAAATGTTACATTCAAAAAATTTGTAAAATCCCGCTCTTGCCCGCCTTGAGCGAATTTATTCTTTGAGGATACTTGATTGAAAGTGATCCGGATGATTATACTATTGGGCATTTGATTATGATATGAGGCATTATGGATATGATGACATGTTATTTTTCTGTATTGATATAAACAGGTTCTATTCACTCGGTTCTCCAGAGTGTGTAGGATTTTGAACCTTGAAGATGTAGAGGCATCGATGAGACCCTTGGACTTCGGACCGAGTTAGGGAGTGGACTATTGGGGTTTGATTGTGTATATATGACCTATGTGCATCTGATTAGATGTTATGATTATGGATTTTATTTCTGACATGATTCGTTGATGATGAAGGTTGACGATAACTTGCTGACCAGAATCACATGTGGAGTAGAGGGGTCATGCACGACTACCAGAGACATTGAGGGAGAGGTGTGGACAACATCCCTACCACAACCTACTAGCACTCTCATTGTGGATCGAACTGCAAGTTAAAAATTACCTAGTTCGAGAAGACCCATGATTCCATGAGGGCAGACTGTGACAGTCACTCACGATGATTCTAAGGGGCATGCAATAAGGCAGGGGCATTATTCCTTAGAGTCCCTTAGTCTCCCACACGATCACCTGACGGAGTATTGAATCCGGGGTTTTTTTATGTCTACCAAGTCAGTCAAGTGGCAAGTGGCACCCTTGGATCACAGAGTGCATCCTAAAGGGCACGTCGCTCAAGGGAAATAGAATGAGGCGAGTGGCACCCTTCGAGAACTTAGTGCGTCCTGAAGGGCACATCACGTTGTTAAATAATAAATGAATAAATCTATATGGCCTTAGAACGAATAATGTGGTGAGAAAGATTTAAAAAAATTTCCCTAATAAAAGGTCACCCAGCCTAGGAAAATAGCATCTAGGTCTAAGTGATACTTGTGATAAAAAATATATAGTTATATAAAAATAAAAAATAAAAATAAAAAAATAATAATGATAATCATCATTAATCAAGTGATGAGAAGGGGGTAATAAATTCAATTAATTTATAGAAATACTTTGGGGGATAAAATTTTAAAAGGGGAAAAAGGGGAATTGATTGTTTTGTTACATATGCTAGTTAAAAATTTATTAATTAAAAAGGGAAAAGGGGAAAAAGGTAATTTTCTACACTTGCCAATTTGAGTTTTATATGAAAAGGGAAAGAGGGAAATTTAAAAGAATTAGGAAACTAGGAAAAAGTGGGAAACATAAAAAGAAAGGGGAAACAAAAGGAAGAAGCAGAAATACTAACTTAGTAAAGTATCTAGCATTTAAGAACTTTCTAAATTGAACTCAACTAGCGAATTAGTAAGGGGTTAAGTCACTAAAATGTGTAAGGGAATAAGGGGACACCTAGGAGCGATTCTAGGAATGCTTTTAGGTGGGTGAGGGAAATAGGAGTGATAAATTAATTAATGAATTTAATTTATGGTGCAACGAAGGGGATGGGTGACACATGTATGGGGAGGATTTTTACGAATTAAATTATTAAAAAATAAATTTAATGGGAATTTGGGAAATTAAATAACTTAGAAACTCTATATAAAGGAGGGAGGAGGAGGAGGATGGATCTCTTCTGTGATGCGTAACGTTACGCTGTAGAAATTTAGACTTGACTGACTTAGCTTGTGGGAGTTGGGATACCCAGCTCGGCGAGGAGTGGTAGCTTGGCCTTGCGAGGCGAGCTGGCATCTAGTTGATCTTTGGTTTAGTGTGTGTGGCCCCTTTGCAGCTCGGGGGGATAAGGGGGAAGAAGAGTACCCCTATCATTGGCTGGGAGGTACCGGTGAAGTGTCATTAGTCGGCAAGTGGGAGATACACGGAGCGCATGGGACAATGACTCAGAGCGGACAACTTGGGCTATGGTATGCTTACTTGATTCTGCATGGTAGATTCTTATTACACCTTACGCTTTCAATTATTTATTTTTAATTGGGTAAAGAAAATGTGTGACTTAGCATTTCAACCGAGAACTTAAATTCCCCATAGCCTTAGGCTCGTTGCTTGAATTGATTTCCTTGGCATTCGATCCTTGATGTTTTGACTATCCTGTTGGTTCTAATTGATTTTTATGAAGATTTTATGCCTGGAATTCGCCCTCATCCCTAGTTCGTCAGTCCACGGCTGAGTAGTCGGCCAAGAGCCAAATCAACGGTCGTCACTTCGGTGCACAACGACCTATAGATTCAAATGCCCTACTTTTTTGTGCGTGGATGGCGAGTGAAGGATGCTTTTTCCCAGCTATCTACCCCTATTGATTGTTCTTGGCTGATTGATGGTTGTGCGCCTTCTTGCGATTGAAACCTTTGTGTGTTGTTCGTCTTCCTTCTCTGCGATTTTATTGAAAACACTTCTTTTTACTTGGGAACGCGATTCTTTTTCCTTCCATTGAAAGGACGGTAAAAGATATTCCTTGAATTACAATGAAAACTTACCTTGAATGTCTATGCCTTTTTACTCTTAACAACGACAATTTTTTTTACTCGGAAGTCCTTATGGTTTACGTGCCTAAATGGTGGCGTGTTGTTGTATATATTGGGTGTGTTTTTACTACTTTTTTTTTAACTGCATTTCCATTTAAAAATCTGATTCCTTTTCATTTTTATATTCCTGTAGTTAGTTCAATCTACGATTTCGATTTAGTTTATATGCTTGCGTTTTATTTATTAAATAATTTTCGTTTTATTTTATTTTATTTACTGCTATCACAGTTATTGGCGATTTTATGAAGGTAGCACCGTAATGTAAAATACAGTAGTTTCCTTCTCAGTTTTACAATGTTTATATCACCAATTCATATAGAAAATCCCATGGAATTCGACAACGAAATACCCCTTGGGTTGACCATGAATTAGCATGTATCTTTTTAATCTATGGACTATGCGGGTAGTGTTCTGGAGGTTGATTTTATAGGTTCGGCATGTTATATTATAATGTTTAGCCTTCTGCACAGGCTTGGTATAGAAACTGAATCAAATGCTTTTAAAAATACCCAAGTGATTTTGATTATAACACGCACAATTTGGTTATGAAAACCCTCAGCGATTTAGGATAGCACTCACGAATTTGTCTGAACTTACACAACAATCCAATTCTAAACTTTTGATTGAGTTAGTTTTTACCCATCCCACCGATTATGGTACTTTCATTTTCTGTCCTGCGTTTTTATTTTTTTCTAGTGTCTAACAGAGGTATGGTGAATTGGTTCCTTCAATTGGATAATAGTTTAATTGCACACACATGCACAATGATTTCTATGCTTACACTTACATCGATTCATTTTCTTACGCAAGCAATTTATTTATATCCCTTGGTTTTTTTATCATGTGTTTTACTGGTAATGAGACCGTGACTAGGCATGTATATTGGTAGCAAGCTTCGAATTACAAATTGACAGGATTCCTTTAATAACATGCTGATAGCAACGTTTATGTTTAGCGATTTCACTGATATACGGATGATAGCATTTAGATAGTGTGTCATGTTCTTGACAGCCACCTAACAATTACTTGGGCAATGAATTCATTGTTATGTAGCGATTGGTTAGACAGAGTTTTATTTTTACCAATTAGCAAGTATCAGTCCAAAAAAATCGCAACCATTTTATATTAGTATTAAACCTGTAAGCAACTACTCTAAACCTTTACTCAGCTACTTAATCGGACCTTTAATCAGTATTAAACCCTACTTAGCTAATTTATCTAACATGCATAATTAAGTACATTAAATAATGTCTCCCTTAAGGTGAAGTGAACTAAGAGGAAATGAAAAGCAGTTTTGCTAATTAAAATAATAATAAATTTTTGGTAATACCAAATGATAAAACTTTTAAAAATTTTCTAATAGGAGATAAATGTTAATTAATATGGTTGTTAGACATTTTGGCTATCGGCGTAGTAGTGGGTTCTGGCATAAGATTTTGGTCGAGAGACTAGTATATTATCAATTAAAACTAATAATGGCTAACCGTTACCTTGGATATTATGCACCTTGTGCCTTAGGTCAAGTTGGAAGGGGAGGCTGGTCTTAGTCTCCTCCAAACATTCGCGCAAATTAAATCGAGTGATGTCACTTACGTTTTGTCAACTAATTGCTAGGGTGCATGGGTATAGTTTTCATGGTTGTTGTCTAGATATGTGTGTTGTTCCATGGTTACTATCACGCTCAACACTTGGCGACGACATGATTCATGTTGGAGAAATCATGGTGCACCTTTTGGATAGAGGAAAAATGATAACTTGGTTGGAGTCTACGCCTTCCATTGTGGGAATTGCTCGTTGTAGTTGTTGTGGGTGTTGGCGTTGTAACACCTTCAGGTGTTGGTTTGTGGGCCTTAGAGGTTCTAGTTTCTAGTCGTCGATGGTCGTTGTGTCGAATTGTGGATGTGGTCCCTTAGCTTGTAGGCATTGTTGTGGTTGTGTCGGGTAGGTAGTCCTTTCTATCTATCTTTGATTTTCGCATGTTTTCAGCCAGTTGCACGATGTGTTGGTGGGTTGAGTTGTTGTTGATTGTTTCCTGGTATGTGTGCATGTTGTTTGTCATCAGGTTGTGTTGTATAACTGTGGTCATTGTTGCCTTCCTGCCTAAAAAAAAAAAAAAAAATTTGCACTTTTCACTTCGCTTGGAGTTTTAACAATAGGGGTCCCTACATATGGTATTAGAGCGGGTTCAACCCTGCGACTGTGGATTGCCAGGATTTCCACTGCAGTAAACCTGTGAGTATTAACCCTTACATTGATAAAAAATCTTAACGTCTCCTTGTGGTGGTCACATTTAGAGGATGCCTCAGAGGTTTGCAATGTGGTGCCATGGAAGGAGGTGCGACGCCTCTAGAAGTTCCCACACCCTCGATGTTGAACCCCCAAGGGGAAAGGGAAGTCCTTGGGCAGGATTCACTTGCTATAAAGGATGATGATGGTATGAAAAGGCCCTTCTAGGTAATGTTAAAGGGCCTTGATTCACCATCAGTACTGAGAGGAGGCCAGGGAACCTGTACCCGTGAGGGTCCACAACGTGCCCTAGCTAGTACCGTTAGCATCCACCAAGAACTCAAGATATTTGAGTTCTCGAGTCCATGAGTGTTGCAGAAGGCTATGTCGTCAAGGCATGGTTGTAGAGCAAGGCATTGTGCTTCACTCTTCATGATTATGACCTCCAGCACGAAGGTCTGCATGGCGGTGTTCAACTGAAGGGGAGCGCTTTTCTTTGGTGGAAGACGCTCCTGTCATTTTTGAACATGATCGTCAAATATGTGTCACAGGAAGTGTTCAAGGAATGGTTCTAAGTGAGGTATCTTTCTAAGGAATTCATTGAGCATCAGCTCAATGAGTTCGACGCCTTGTGACAAGGCAGCCACATGGTGCTCGAGTACGAGGCCCGTTTTGGAGCTGCTTCGGTATGCTCTGCATCAAATTACCCAAAAAATTAGGGTCAAGAAGTTTGAGTTGGGCCTTATTGTTAGAATTCATCTTCTACTTCGGGTACCAGGAGTATTGGACTGAAGAAGGGATGTTGGGCTTGTGGGGAGCCACTCTACCAGTTTGATTGCCCAGTGGAGAGGACTAGAGCATCTGGATCAGTTGGACCCACTAGCGTGGGAGATTTGGGCAAGGTCCATCGGATTCATGCAATGGTGAATAAATGCCAGGAANCTCCCACGCTAGTGGGAGATTTGGGCAAGGTCCATCGGATTCATGCAATGGTGAATAAATGCCAGGAAGAGAACCAACCAACTATGCTTGATATTTTAGGTATCATCGCTGACCAGACCCTTAGTGTTTTGATAGATCTCAGTGCTACCATAAGTTCCATTTCTGGTGCAGCGCTAAAAAAAAGGATTAAGGTAAAGGAAGTCGAACATGATGAGTTTAACTTCGTAGAGATGGCTTCAGGAGCCAAACATAAGGTTGGAGGAAAGATGATGGGCTGTACCCTTAACCTGGGAGAGTTTGCCACTAGGTCCAACCTATACGTCATGATATTAGGATCTTATGACGTCGTGATCAATATGGACTCGTTGGAATCATAGGAGGTGATACTCAACTGTAAGACGAAATGATTGAGCTTGGTTGATGATGAGGGACAGAGACACGTGATTGTAGGATGGAACTAGGGATTTTACTTGAGGTTCATCTCTTCCTTGCAGCTACAGAAGAGCATGCACAAGGGATGTAAGATTTATACGATCCTTGTGTTAAATGAAAAGGGAGTAGCATAAGGTCTATAACACCTTCTGGTGGTGAGAGAGTTTGCAGATGTCTTTCCGAAGGAGTTACCTGGAATGTCGTTGGAGATGGAATTGGAGTTTACCATAGACCTGAAACCAGGGACTGAACCGATGTTGACCTCGGAGTTACAAGAGATGAGAATGAAACTGAAGGAGTTTTTGGACCTGGGACTTATACGTCCGAGTGTGTCACCATGGGGTGTGCCTGTTATTTTCATACAAAGGAAGGATGGGTTGTGGAGACTCTGCATTGACTACCTCCAATTGAACAAGGAAACTATTAAGAATCAGTACCCATTGCCAAGGATTGATGATCTGTTCGATCAGATGAAGGGTGCGATGGTGTTCTCAAAGATGGATTTGAGATTAGGGTATCACCATTTACAGATCAAGGAGGATGACGTACCTAAGACTTCCTTTAAGGTGAGGTTGGGACATTATGAGTTTGCAGTTTTACCATTTGGACTAATGAATGCACCAGGGGTATTTATGAGTTGATGAACGGGGTGTTCCGTGAATACTTGGACAAGTTCATCCAAGTATTCATTGACGATATTCTGATTTAATCTCAGACGATGGAGGAGCATGAAGAACACTTGCGCTTGGTACTATAGTTTCTGCGAGAGAATAAATTGTATGGGAGGTTGTCCAAATTCTCGTTTTATCAATCGAGGATTCACTACTTAGGGCATGTCATCTCTGGCGAAGGTATCGTCATGGATCCAACAAAGGTTAAGGCTATTATGGAAAGGCCTATGCCGACGAATGTCCCAAAAGTGTGTAGCTTCATGGGTTTAGCAGGATACTATCGATGGTTCGTCGAGGGATTTTCGAAGATAGCAAATCGGATCAGAGAGTTGTAGAAGAAGAACAAGAAGTTTGTTTGGACCGAGAAATGCACGGAATCTTTTCATAGGCTCAAAGAGATGTTGACAATGACATTGATACTAAAAGTCCCTGACATGGACGTAGACTTCTTGGTATGCACTAACACATCCAAGGAAGGCTTAGGAAGATTCTTGATGCAACACAGTCAAGTGATCGCAAACATCTCGAGGAAACTGAGAAGGCATGAGGAGAACTATGTGATGCACAATTTGGAGTTGTTATCCTTTTTTTATGCCTTGAAGGTTTGGAGACACTACCTAGTTGGATGAAATTTTGAACTAAACATGGACCACTGTGGACTACAACACATCTTTACACAAAGCGACCTGAACGCGTGACAACGACGTTGGTCGAAACTGCTTAGCGAGTAAATTTTCGAGATTTCTTACATAAAAGGAATAGTGAACTGAGTAGAATATGAATTGAGTTGGAGACCACACATCTTTTTGGTGTTGCCTCTTCAGACAAATCTACGTGAAAATATTCTAACTTTACAATGTGATGATGACTGGTACAAAGAGGTCGAGGATTTTATCGAACAAAACTCAATGATGGTACCTAGATTTGAAGGATTTACATTTGACGATGATGGATTATTGAGGTTTAAAAGTTGGATTTGTGTACCATCGAATGATGAGTTGAGGATTTTGATCCTAAATGAGTCTCACAGAGAAGTGTACATGGCTCACCTGGGAGTCATGAAGATGAGGGCGGACCTTAAACCCTTATTCTTCTAGAAAGGAATGAAGGCAGACATAGTTAACTATGTGACCAGATGTCTAGAATGTCAATAGGTAAAGGCTAAACATAGACATCCAACATGATTACTACAACCACACGCTATTCCGGAATCAAAATGGGAGGTTATTTATATGGATTTTATTGTTAGATTGCCATTGACAACAAGGATACATGACTCGATTTTGTGTTAGTCGACACTCTGACGAAGAGTTCTCATTTATTCCGATGTGTATGACATATCATGCACTTGACATAGCTAGAGATTTCATCAGTGATATTGTGAGGCTGCATGGCATACCTAAGAGGATTATATCTGATCGAGGATCATTGTTTACTGGACGGTTTTGGACTAGTTCCAAGAGGCCTTGGGAACCTAACTTAACTTTAGTATTGTCTATCATCCAGAGACTGGCAAGAAGATAGAACGAACAAACCAAATCTTGGAAGACCTGTTGCACACGTACATGATGGACCAACAAAAGAGTTGGGAAGAATTCTTTCCACTCGTAAAATTTGCTTATAACAACAGTTACCAAAGAACCCTTAAAATGGTGCCTTTCGAGTTCCTTTATGGGTGACCATTTCAGATGCCTTGAGTTGGAATCGGCTTGAGGTTAGGGTCTTGGTGGGACCGAAAGCGATCCAGGAATTGGAAGATTAAATGAAAACTAAGACAAAGGATCAAGGAAGTGCAGGATCAACAGAAGAGTTATGTCGATGTGCGTCGTGTCGACCATAGTTACAATGTGGCAATCGAGTATTTTTGCGGCGGAAACCACATAAGAGTTCAATCAAGTTTGGAAAAGGGGATAAAATATCTCCTAGGTTCGTGGGATCCTACGTTATTGTGGAAAAGAGAGGCATGTGGCCTAATAAGTAGCCTTGCTTGATTCTTGAGGCATATGTACGATGTCTTTCACGTCTTTGTTTGAGACTTTATGATTAGTGATCCTACTCATGTTTGACTTGAGCACCTTGTGGGTGTCAG
>JASDQU011177247.1:22225-36908 GCA_032191745.1 Picea mariana
TTGTTATCTTGGCCTTTGAAAGGATGCTATCATCTTGTAGGATATGATTTATCTAGCTTGCTGTTAATCCTATTGTTCATTTACATTTAGAGATTTTGATGTGTATGCATGTTTTGGTTAACTAACATACTCTTCAAGTTTCTTGTGTAGGTGACACCATTTTTGTTAACAAGTTGATTTGCAAGATCTTAAAGCTTACAGGTTCTCATAGCTTGGAGTGGTGATAAAACTTGCTTGTCTCTTCACAACTTCAAGGATCTAAAGACTCGGTCCCTCCTTAGCTCATCTAAAGACTCCATTGCCCAAGGGTTCCAAGGCTACAAATTTTCTCCCTTCACTCTTTCTCAAAGAAAATCTAAATTTTTTTGGTTACTTTGTTGAAAATGCAAGTAGCTTAGATCTATCTTTATTTTCAAATTTTGAATATCTAAGTGTACATGCATAAGATAAACTAGATCCAAGATTGTACTTTCAAGTTTCATCTAAGTACTTAGATCTAGCATAGGAAAAGTCTTCTTTAGCATGCTTTTCTTTCAAAAATTTTAGAAGTTAAAGGATAGCTCTTTTCCTAAAGCTTTCAATTCCATATTTGACAATTAGAGTGTCTTTATATTGTTTTTTTAAAACAACAGAAAAAGACCCTAAGGAGACAAACTCTTTAGCTTGCTCTTCTTAGTTCATTTTTGCTCATTTTATGCTAGTTTACTTAGTCAATTTTGGGGCTTTCCTACTAATAACCCAAGACACTTCCAAAGTGTTTTTGGGCATCTTTTGTCATTGTTTGTTTGCTCTTTTGTGCAGGTTGACGAACATATAAGAGGAAGTTCTGTCCGTTGTGGGCGGATTTGGAACATCTGGGACCCCCGGGGGGACCCCTTTTCTTCAATAAGTATTTTGTAAACATTGTAAAGACTCGTGACCCCCCTAATGAATGGTCACAAGTCACTCCCATAAAGAGTTGTGTAAGTTCTTTAATAAAATCAGTGGGGCTACAAGCTTTCACTCTTCATCCCCCCTGGGGGAACGGTGTTTTTGGTGATTGTCTCAAATTTTGCATTTTAGCTTAGATTCAATTTTCATAACTAAATATAAGCTAAAGTAGTATTTCAATTCATCACAAAGCACTGTAATCTTCACATAGATTAGATTTCAATTTTGGAAAGTAAAATCTTTAATTGCTAGTTAGTTTTACATCTTGCAATTTCAATTTGGCAAATAAACCATCCCCTCAGCTCCTCGAAAGAGGCCTGGTCAGTGTGGATTAGTAATTAGTCTCACATTTCAATTTCAGTACTTTACTTCTTGTTTAAAAATAAACAAATTCCCCTAAGCTTTCAATGCGGTTCCCGACCCTTCCAGTTGCGAGTTAGTCTCGATCTGTTGGAAGTAAGTTTCATACACGTTGTGCTGGTCAGTGGTTGATAGATTAATTAGGACAATCTCTAAAGTAGTTAGCTTAATGCGCGGGAAAACGCCTTAAAGTGACCTGCGAAGTAAGGCGGACCCTCTCGGGACCTGGCTTCCCACTCGTTTTGGACATCCAACACTTTGAGTGAGTTTACTGGTGAGACCATTGGGTTTCGGTAAACTCTCCGCAAGTTTCCAAACAAAGAGCTAACCTCCAAGGAGGCCCAAACCATTTCATTAACTCAACATCAATTTATCTTAATAAAACACACGAACTGCATTGCCCACGATTCACTTTAAGGCACCGGTCTCATTTTATACTCAACAAAGCCACATGCTTCTCTTTATATATATTGGTTATCTTCTTTGAAGCAATTTTAAATTTACTTGCAAANAATTAGTCTCACATTGCAATTTCAGTACTTTACTTCTTGTTTAAAAATAAACAAATTCCCCTAAGCTCTCAGTGCGGTTCCCGACCCTTACAGTTGCGAGTTAGTCTCGATCTGTTGGAAGTAAGTTTCATACACGTTGTGCTGGTCAGTGGTTGATAGATTAATTAAGACAATCTCTAAAGTAGTTAGCTTAATGCGCGGGAAAACACCTTAAAGTGACCTACGAAGTAAGGCGGGCCCTCTCGGGACCTGGCTTCCCACCCGTTTTGGACATCCAACACTTTGAGTGAGTTTACTGGGTTTCGGTAAACTCTCGGCAAGTTTCCAAACAAAGAGCTAACCTCCAAGGAGGCCCAAACCATTTCATTAACTCAACATCAATTTATCTTAATAAAACACACGAACTACATTGCTCACGATTCACTTTAAGGCACTGGTCTCATTTTATACTCATCAAAGCCACATGCTTCCCTTTATATATATTGGTTATCTTCTTTGAAACAATTTTAAATTTACTTGCAAACGTACCTGAGTATCCTTTTATGCAAGTATATGCTTGATGTTATATCGTGGATGAATAATTGGTTTATGTGTATTTCAATTTATGGTTGATTGTCGAATGAATAATAAACTCCTAGATTTAATTTCTTGTACTTAGCTTAGTTCAAGCCTTAGTATCTTTGTTAGGGACTAACCCTCTTGGCTTCGCTAGGAGTTGGCCTAGACGGAGGAGTTGAGGATTAGATGACAACACCTTAACTCTCACTTGCCCCCAAGGACACACCGAGTGGATTGAAGATTTCTTCCACGTCTCCCAGGTGTGTATAAGGCGGCAACAAGACCAGTAAAAGACACCTCTATATTGCCTTATCAAATTTTCAATTTTCCTTTTTTCTTCTCGAAAACTTTACCTATCTTTATGAGCTTTGGACTTTCAGGTGATCCTATATTGATCTCAATGTAATCATCGGGCTTGATTACTTCTTTCTTTTTCTTGTACAAATCATGCTCATTGAAAATCCTTTCTAATGGGACAAGTCCATTGAGGAACTTGTTTCTTTCCACTTTGAGCATTCAGGATACTCTTTTCCTTCTTCTTGCCAATCTATATCGTAATTTGTGAATTCCTGCAGGTTGTTCACAAATCTTAGAATTTGGGAGTCATCATTGAACACTTGCCAATGCTCGAAATTATCTAGGATGAAAGGTCTAAAAATGCCATTCTATCTCCTCCTACTAACAATTCCTTACAAGGTTCGAGAGTTGAAGTTGTTATTGCTAAGGCATCTGCTTGTTCATTGAAAACTCTCGATTCTGCCTCCAAAGATAGGGTGTCGAATAATTCCTTTGTATCCCAAACCACATTCCTGTACCTTTTCAATCTTGCATTTTTACAAGCAAATTGATTCTTTACTTGCATGATCACCAAATTAGAATCCCCTAAAATCTTCAAGGTTTTGATTCCTATATCCTTTGCTATTTCTAAGCCCAAAATGAGTGCTTCATATTTCACCACATTATTAGTTGATTCAAATTCTAATCTATAAGCATAGCTCGAGATGACACCTCAAGGAGTTGTAAAAACTATGCCCGCACTAGTGTCTGTTCTAGATTGAGCTCCATCAAAATTTATTTTCCACATAATGCTACTATTTTCTCTAGGAGCCATGGAATTTGCTAGAATAGTGTTGGTTCCAAGATCTTCAAAACAAACCAATTCATTCATTCGATCTTGGGGGTCTTCTACATGATACTTCTTCATTTGCTCTCTGTGCAAGGTCACATAAGTGTTTTCACAAGTGGGTATAATAGCATAAGATAAATCCATTTGAATATTACCTCCTAAATTCACAACCCACTTATGAGATAGGAGCACACCCCAAGCATCCAGAACATCTATGACTACCACATCATTAATAATGAGATGTTCGGACAGGTATCTAGCTTTACTTTGAGATCCTTGATTAGACCACATACCTTAATTTCTTTCGAATCCATGGCACAAACATTCCTTTATAGCCTAGTGGTCTTTAAGGTTAGCTGGTTCATAACCTTTAATGACATGACATTCGTTGATGCCCCTAAATCCTAACATGCACTTGTGGAATAAATCATTCACCAATAATGAAACTAAGAAAGGGAGATAACTACCATTTCTTTTCCCATCTTGGTTCATTGCTTGTAATACTATTGGGCAATCTTCATTGGTCTCGACTCTCAATAACTTGATTGGTCTGAATAGCTTCCTCCATGCCAAGTAATTTTGTCAACTTCGTATTTACCGATGGAACCTTTGCTAGCTCAGTAGGGAATGAGAACCTTAGCATTATTAACCCAACTTGTTACATCTGTATTTATATCATGTGAGGCACTTGTTGACAGTTCCCCTTGTGAGACTTCTTTACTTGACTCAATGGGTGGCTTGTTCTTAGGAAACCATAGAGGACCTTGCCTCTCTTCTTGAGGAGTGTTATTTCCTCTTCATTGGTAAGTGTGTCCTTGCTCTATCCCTCTCCACATTCTCATAACTTCTTTTGGAGTGATTTTCTCACCATACACTCTAGTAATTCTATCTGGATCTATTCCCCTAGCAACCAAATCAAAAGTCCCAGTGTAGTCAACACCCTCTTTATGTGATAATATAAGATAAGATAATTTTATCAATGTTCAACAAATGACCACAAATAGGTCAATGGGACTACTAAGTATAATGGTGTTGGAACAAAATGAGAATCCCTTAGGAACAAGTCAAGCTTTATGCTTTTCAATCTGTCCATCAACACCAAACTTCATCTTGTAGACCCATTTACATCGAAGAATATTCTTACCCTCTGGTAAGGGAACTAATTTCCCAAGTCTGATTCTTGATCAGAGCATCATACTTAGTAGACATGGTTGCCTTCCATTCAGGGGATTCTTTGGCCTGATTATAAGTAGTGGGATCTCTGTCATCATCCACCTTAGTGAGAAAGGCTCAGGCACGGGAGGCTTCTAGCGAGGTTTTAGTTCTCCTTCATGTGGAAGGAAATTGGTAGAATCCTTAAGAGTGGATAATAGATATAGTCCACTTAGGCATAGGCTTTCACCTAGCTGGAGAAAGAGGAGCTAGTGTAGAGAAACTAGTGGAGAGGTAATCTTCAACATTATGGAGTTGTTAAACCATTGGAAGAAGAATGGTGGATGGAGTGTTCTGTATACAAGAAGAGACTTCTGGAGGAGGAGATCTTGACGAGTCAACAATAAAGTCCTTGTCATCATCATGTCTTCCCAATCACTGTAGCAGTGCTTGAGTAAATGCTCATAAGAGGATCATCATCATGATGTGAAAGAGAGAGATACACTGAAACATGCTGAGAATTTGTAAGAAGCAATGGAAAATATTCTGGTGGACCATGAGTAAGAACTTCATCAAAGATGACATCTCTATGTTCAATCTCTTTGTGAGTGGAAGGATCATACAGATGATATACTTTGGAAACTTCACTGTAACCCACCACAATGCAGCGATGGCTTTTAGGCTCTAATTTATTTCACTTTTCTCTAGGAATATGGGCCCAAAATTCTAAAATGCAAAATTGAAGGTTTGGCTCCATACCTTTCTCATAGGGAGTCATACCTTGAACAACATAAATAGGCACTCGATTGATGATGTGGGTTGCATAAATTAAGCTCCATCTACTTAGAGTGAAGCATACAACGAGCCATTTCTATAATAGCTCTATTGTTTTAGCATGTTACTTCATTTTGTTGTGGAACAGTCCTCTGCCAAGAGATGTCATGAATTTTGAGAAATATTTGGAAATTACCACTAATATATTCTTCTTCATGATTAGTCTTGATACACACTATCTTTTTCTCACTTTGATTTTTCACTAATGATCTAAATTATTTAAATTTTCCGAAAACTTCATCCCTAGATTGAATGGTGTATATCCAAAGGAAGTGGGAAAAATCATCAATGAAGGTGAGCAAGTTCTTAGATCCCCAAGAGGAGTGATCATAGGTCCACAATTGCCCCTATGGGCTAACTTAAGAGGTCGAGAGGCTTGCCTTGATGAATCCTTAGGGAAGGACTCTTTATGATGTTCCCTTAGTATACATCCTTCACAACCACCACTAGTGGTTCAATCTGTGGAAGATCATCATCCATTTACAGATGAGTCATATGTTGCAAAGACTGCATAAGGAAAGCATGACCAAGGCAAGTTAGAAGGAAAACATGACAAAGGAAAGTGCATGACAAGTAGAGCAAATTGTGGAGGAGAATGTCGACGAGAGCATAATAGAAAGTGTACTTGAGAAGCGTGATCAACTTGCTTGACAAAGTGAGTTTACCAATAGAAGATGAAAGGTCACAGGACATAATGTCATGTGATAGTCGTGGGTTTGAAGTGCCAAAGGAAGCTAAAGAGTTGGAAGAAGTGGAAGGGACATGGAGACAAATGAAGAGTCTTAGGAGGATCCGAATAGTCAATTGGTATAGAATAAATACAATGGCTAGTTGCAACTATTAGACACAGGTTGGCTAGTCAATGGATTGTTTGTAGAGTTCGAGGTTTCAGTGAATTGGGCCCATTGCACCCTCGGCTGCTCCAGATATTCATGCCAAATGAATCATGTTAGTAGTGAAATGGGTTGTTTGCACCATGATTGGAAATGCACCTTGGCAAACACTTGCGTGGCATCGTCTTTAGGCTGCTATGCATATCAATGGCATCTCTAGTCCTTTTCGGTTTTGTGACATAGTCAACATGGTTGAAGCTTTTAAGATTTATGGATCCAATATTCTTAAGAGAATATGGTAAGTTTGAAAGTTGGTTTCCAAGTAGTTGTACTGGGAATTATTTTGACTATTATTGAGGATGGGATTTAGTTGCATGGTCCATATGGACTTTCTCTAGCGATCAAGGACTTGGGTTACTTCATGGCCCAATTTGGAAGGATTGGCTATGGTCTCATGAGAGGTCTTTGATGGATTGTCACTCTAAGGATCTCTATGCTAAGGTTTGGTCATTTGGTTTGATTGTAGAGCATTTAAATATGAAATGGAACGTTAGTGATTCCTAAGCTAGGTGGATCAAGAGGTGCCCAGGCATTTGGAAGTCTTATTCTTCCTTTAAGACACGTATTGGGGTGGTGGACTCTCCGCAATAGTCTTTGTTGCCGCCTTATACACACTTGGGAGACGTGGAAGAAATCTTCAATCCACTCGGTGTGTCCTTGGGGGAAAGTGAGAATTAAGGTACTGTCACCTAATCCTCAACTCCTTCGTCTAGGCCAACTCCTAGCGAAGCCAAGGAGGGGTAGTCCCTAATAAAATAATCTAAGGCTTAAACTGAAATCTAAGCAACTAGTATTCTATGAGTTTATTGCATTAACCAATATATAAAGCAAAATTTGTTCTAAAGCATACATAGATCAATTAATCACCACAAGATACATAAAGATACTTGCATAAAAGGATTCTTGAAATAATATTAGATGCAAGTAAATTAAAAGTTGCTTCAAAGTAAATGATTGAAAATAAAGTGCTTGAAGCAAATGGCTTTGTAAATGTAGAAATGAGACCAGTGCCTTAAAAGTATCGTGGGCAATGTAGATCGCATGTTTTATTAGATTTATTGATGGTAGGTTAATGAGATGAATTTTATTGCAGGAAAATAAAGTGTTTGAACTAAACTAGATTTGGCCCTTCAGAGAACATCCCTAAAGTGGAGGTTGAGCTTGTCGAATATCCAACAGGGAGGTCCCTCTGATTTTTCACACAAGCCCAAGAGAATGTGGGAGATCCGACAAGGAGAACCTAGATCTCAAAGTTCCCGCCAGATATCTTACACAAGCTCTCTTACGTTTCCACTAAAGCAAAGTTTCTTAAGGATTTTCCTATTAATCTATCACCACTGACCAGCCCAGCGTGTATGAAACTTACTCCCAGAAGATTGAGGCAAGATCGCAACTGGAACACTAGGAGCTGAGGGGAAATTTTTATTTTAAACAAGAAAGGAAATTGCTGAAAGGAAATCTAAACTAGCAATTAGTGTTCTACTTTGCAAAAGGGGAAAACTAATCTAGCAATTAAAGTATTACTTTCCAACTTGAAATCTAATCTATCTGCCTTATTGTTTATGTGAGATTGTAGTGCTTTGTGATGAATTAAAGGTTAAATTTAGTTGTGGAAATTCAATCTAAGCTGAAATTGCAAAATTGAGACAATCACCAAAAACACCGTTCCCTCTAGGGGGATGAAGAGTGGGAGCTTGTAGCCCCACTGATTTTATTAAAGAAATTACACAACTCTTTATTGGAGTGACTTGTGACCATTCATTAGGGGGGTCACAAGTCTTTACAATGTTTTACAAGTGTTTATTGAAGAAAGGGGTGCTCCCGGGGGTCTCGGATGCTCCAAATCCGCCAAAAATGGACATAGCTTCCTCTTATCTGTTCGTCGACTTGCATAAAACAACAAACAAACAATGACAAAAGATGGCCAAAAACACTTTGGAAGCGTCTTTGGTTGTTAGTATGAAAACCCAAAATTGACTAAGTAAAACTAGTGTAAATTAAACAAAAGAGAATTAAGAAGAGCTTTGGTTATTAGTATGAAAGTCCAAAATTGACTAAGTAAAACTAGTGTAAATTAAGAAAAAGTGAACTAAGAAGAGCAAGCTAAAGAGCTTGTCTCCTTAGGGTCTTTGTTTGCTATTTTAAAACAACAATATAAAGACACTTAATTTGCCAAATATGAAAGTGAAAGCTTCTAGAAAAGAACTACCTTTAACTTTTAAAATTTTGAAAGAAAAAACATGCTAAAGGAGACTTTTCCTATGCTAGTTCTAAGTTTTAGATGAAACTTGAAAGTACAAACTTAGATCTAGTTTATCTTATGCATGTAAACTTAGATATTCAGAATTTAAAATGAAATATAGATCTAAGCACTTGCATGCAACCAAGTAACCAAAAAAGGTAGAGTTTCTTTTGAGAAGAGAGAAGGAAGAAACTTGTAGCCTTGGAACCCTTGGGAAATTGAGTCTTTAGAGGAGTTAAGGAGGGACTAAGTCTTTAGATCCTTGAAGTTGTGAAGAAACAACCAAGTTCAATCACCACTCCAAGCTATGAGAACCTGTAAGCTTTAAGATCTTGCAAATAAACTTGTCAACAAAAATGGTGTCACCTACAAAAGAAACTTGACGAGTATGTTAGTTAACTGAAACATGCATACACATCAAAGCCTCTAAATATAAATGAACAATAGGATTAACAACAAGCTAAATAAATCCTATCCTATGGAGTGATAACTCCCTACAAAGGCCAAAATAACAAATCCAAAGAAGAAATTAGGCAGGTATTACCTCATAGATTAAGCACAAATGACATCAAACATCCACACACATGTATAACACACCTTCTTGACCTCCAAAGTCTCTTTATTCCAAATAAAAAGTATTACAATAGTATACAACCACAAACAAGACTCCCCAACTCCAACTAGTTAACAAAGGAGAGAGTGCTTGTATAAATAGCAAAGGGTGAAAAACACCCTAGAGAGGAGGGCGCACCAAGTGGAGGAGAGGGGTGCACCACATGGAAGAAGAGGGGGGCCAAGTGTTGAGGTGATGGCTGCCACATCTCCCTTAATAAAAAACGATGACAAGTGGAAAGGAGGAAGAGGATAGAGGGGCGCCACCTCTCAAGAGGTAGACTGCCCTCTCTAAGAATGCGCCACCTCTCAAGAGGGGCTCACCTCTTCTTTGCCCACATGCTCTAAATAATTAAAGCTGCCATCTCACTCACTTTACAACCAATAGAAACCTCCCTCTAGTTACCACATAGCCTTTTAGGCTTTATTTGACCTCAAACATGTAAAAACATGTTTCCGACATGTTTTCCAAGAAATAGCACTTGCTGTTTTTTCCTGATTTTTTGTCTTTTTTGGGTTTTTTTTAATAAAATTGACTTTTTAATGATTAAAATCACTAATTTCACTCACCAAAGTGTGTGCTTAGGTAATATGGGTGCTCTAGGTAAACAAATGAGCACCCCCAAGGCATAGGAAGACTCCTAGTACCACCTTTTTTAATACAACTTTATTTTTTAATTAAAAATTCTTGTTTTACGGAAAAATTTAACTAACTAAAAAAATTAAAAAATCCTAAGGGGGACTTAGCACATTTCCATAAAAATTTAGGAGGATGTTTAGCATAGTAATATACATTATACACTAGGATTAGATCCATGCTAAGGCCTAACCATGAGTATATACTCCAACTTTGGAGAAATTGGGTGAAAAAACTCAGAAATTATAAATCGCCTTTAGACAACAAAATATAATTAACAAGTAAAAAAAAAACACTCCAGAGTAACAACTCATGCCTAAGTCTAAGGTGGCTAAGACCTTTTACAAAGTTCATCATGCAACATCTCTTATTACAATTCCCCGGAAGGTATGGAAAATGTGAAAAAGGTTGGTCTTATTGACCGGCTAAACTTCTGAACTCTGAAATTTGAACAAGGAAATGTTCAATCTTTGGCGGCTCGCTAGAAGTCCATCCTAGTTGAACTTGGTGCATAACAGTCTCAAAATCAAGGATTGGTTACATTGCTCTATTTTTATTGATGGATGTTGTGTGGTTTATCACAAACCTGAAACAGTTAAGCATGTGTTATGGAATTGTTTAGTTCCCAGAATGTTTTAGGCTTCGATAGCTGCTGAATTTAGTCTGCTCTTTGTTTCTCCCCTTCCTTGGAAGGGAGTTTTGTTTTGAGACAAGAGGATAGTTCAACAGGTTGGCAGGAGTATGTAGGATGTGATCAGATTGACAAGATTATTTTTCTTGTGGAGATGTCATTGTTGTGTAACATTTCATGAGGTGCCATCTACGTTCAGTTTGAGATAGGTTTTGACATTATCATATATTTAGCTCTCCAGGTTTCAGATAGGATTGACATGTTTAGGAAAGATATAGATTTTCTGTCACCTAGAGCCAAATCTGATATATTGGCGCTCTGACCTGTTGCCACCTTTTACACACCTGAGAGACGTGGAAGAAATCTTCAATCCACTCGGTGTGTCCTTTGGGGCAAGTGAGAGTTAAGGTGTTGTCACCTAATCCTCAACTCCTCCGTCTAGGCCAACTCCTAGCGAAGCCAAGGGGGGTGGTCCCTAACAAAAATACTATGGCTTAATCTAAGCTAAGTACAATAAATATCTAGGAGTTTATCACTTTTATTCAACAATCGACCATGAATTGAAATACACAAATCATTCATCCACGATATAACATCAAGCATATACTTGCATAAAAAGGATACTCAGGTACGTTTATTATATGCAAGTGAAATTAAAATTTGCTTCAAAGCAGATAACCAATATATAAAAGGAAGCCTGTGGCTTTGTTGAGTGTGAAAAATGAGACCAGTGCCTTAAAGTGAATCATGGGCAATGTAGTTCGTGTGTTTTATAAAGGTAAATTGATGTTGAATTAGTGAAATGGTTTGGGCCTCCTTAGAGGTTAGTTCTTTGTTTGGAAACTTGCGGAGAGCTTTACCGAAACCCAATGGTCTCACCAGTAAAACTCACTTAAAGTGCTGGATATTCAAAACAGGTGGGGAGCCAGGTCCCGAGAGGGCCCGCCTTACTTCGCAGATCACTTCAAGGCGTTTTCCCGCGGATTAAGCTAACTACTTTAGAGATTGTCCTAATTAAACTATCAACCACTGACCAGCACAACGTGTATGAAACTTACTCCTAGCAGATCGAGACTAGCTCGCAACTGAAAGGGTCAGGAACCGCACTATGAGCTAAGGGGAATTTGTTTATTTTAAACAAGAAAATAAATGATTGAATTTGAAATGTGAGACTAATTACTAATCCACACTGACTAGGCCTCTTGCGAGGAGCTGAGGGGATGGTTTATTTGCCAAATTGAAATTGCGGAAAATAAAGCTAATCTAGCAATTAGTGTTCTACTTTGTAGAAAGGAAAAACTAATCTAAACTGATTGCAGTGCTTTGTGATGGATTAAACGATTACTTTAGCTTACTTTAGTTATGAAAATTAAATCTAAGCTAAAATTTGCAAAAAATTGACACTACCACCGAAAACATCGTCCCCCCAGGGGGAATGAAAAGTGAGAGCTTGTAGTCCCACTGATTTTATTAAAGATCTTGCACGATACTTTAAGGAAGTGACTTGTGACCATTCATTAGGGGGGTCACAAGTCTTTACAATGTTTTACAAATGTTTATTGAGTAAAGGGGTGCTCCCGAGGGTCTCGGATGCTCTTAATCCACCCAAAACGGACATAAATTCCTCTTATCTGTTCATCAACCTGTACAAAACAACAAACAAACAACAACAAAAGATGCCCAAAAAAAACACTTTGAAAGTGTCTTGGGTTATTAGTAGGAAAGCCCCAAAATTTGACTAAGTAAAATTTACAAAAAATAGCGAAAAATGAACTAAGAAAGGCAAGCTAAAGAGCTTGTCTCCTTAGGATCTTTTTCTGTTGTTTTAAAACAACAATATAAGAGCACTCTAATTGCCAAATATGAACTTTAAAGATCTTTTAAAGAAAACAATTTTCAGCCTTTTAATATAGAAATTGAAACTAGCTAAAAATGCTTAGAAAGCCTTACCAAATCTACCCTTTTTGAGATATAAAGCAATAAGCAATTAGTAGATCTAGAAAAGTAATTATGCAAAGTAAATAGTGAACTTTAATAACAGATTTCTTCTTTGCATGAAAGTAACCAAGTAACCGGAAAACTTTTTTAGAGAGTTTGAGAGAGGAGAAAGAGAGGACTTGAAGTGCTTGGATCCCTTGAGCAATGGAGTCACTTTGATGACTAGGCAAAGATGAGAAGGTTGTCCAATTCCTTGAAGAATGAAAGATGCAAGCAAAATCCTTCACTTCTTCTAGATGAGATGATCCTGTCTAATTCACAAAACCCCTTGCAATGAACTTGTTAGTTAAAGGTGTTACCTACACAAAAGACTCAAGACGGCACATTAGTTTTAGCATAAACGTCACATGCATATCAAATCTTGAATGTAAATACCCAATAGAATTGAAATACAAGATATTAACAACTCTATCCAATTTGAATAACAATATTCCTATAGATTGGCCAATACTAACAAGATATAAAGCAATGCATGAAACAAAATCACCTCATATGAACCACATTCACCAATACAAGAGTCACACCACCATAGATCTTAACCTCCAAAGTCTTTATTCCATTAGCATAAGAAAGATATTACAATAACAGAGTTACAACAAGCTATTCTTCCCAAGCTCCAAGCTAACTTGCAAATGGAAGAAATGCTTCAATATATAGCACAAGAGGGAGATTCCCAATGAAGGAGGGCGCACCATGTGGAGAGGGAGGGCGCACCAAGTGGGAGAGGAGGTAGTGCCAAGTGTGGGATGAGGGGCTGCCACCTCTCCCATATCCAATCCAAATGCCAACTCATAGATTTGAGGGAACAAGGGTGCGCCACCTCTCCCATATCCAATCCAAATGCCAACTCATAGATTTGAGGGAACAAGGGTGCGCCACCTCTCAAAATAGTGGTTGCCATCTTAAGGATGTGCCACCTCTCCAAGAGGGGCGCACTTCTCAAAATGCACATGCTTAAAACTAGATAACACATCACCAATCAATCCTCAATCAAATCGAGTTTGTTCCCTTTGACCATCACCTTGAATTTTGGGCTTTTATTTTGCCTTCAACATGTCTCCACATGTTTCTTTTATTTTTGCCCTTGCTGATTTTTTATGATTTTATTTGACTTTTTTGGGTTTTTTGGAGTAAAATTAATTTTAAGTGATTAAAATCACTAATTTTACTCAAACAAGTGGGTACTTAGGTAATATGGGTGCTCTAGGTCCAAAAATGAGCATCCCCATGGCATATTTAGTCACCTAGTACCCCTTTTTTAACACATCTTTATTTTTTAATTAAAAATTGCCAAATTCTGGCAATTTTTTAATTAACTGAAAAAATTAAAAAATCCTAAGGGGGACTTAGTACATTTCCATAAGACTCTAGGGGAATGTTTAGCATGGTAATATACATTAGACACTAGGCTGGATTTAAGGAGATGCCATACTTTCGGCATCTTTCAAATACTTGTCTGAGATGACTTATATGATTAGATCTTTCTTTTGAAAACACGGTTAAATCATCCTTGTATATCTCGATGATCTTGCCCATCAATTCGTGGAAAGCAAAATCCATGGCTCTCTGAAATGTGGCCCCTGCATTTAATAATCCAAAGGGCATTCTAAGGTACTCAAAGGTGCCCTGTGGTGTGGTGAAAGTTGTCTTATTTTGATCCTCTTTCCTCACCAACACTTGATTGTATCCGGAGAAACCATCTAACATAGACATTATTTTTGACCCAGTAACTCTTTGCAATAGAGTTTCCATGTTGGGCAAGGGGTAATTATATTTAATGCATGCAAGATTCAGATTTCTAAAATCTATACATAGTCTTATTCCCCCATTTTTCTTTCTAACTACTACCAAGTTAGAACACCATGCAGAGTGGCTTGTTGGGGCAATGATGCCAGCACCCAACATCTTTTTGAGTTATGCTTGAATCAAAGGTGCCAACTTAGGATTTATTCACCTAAGTTTTTGCCGGAAAGGTTTTGTGTCTTCTTTGAGTGGGATAGTATGTTGAAATACATCATCTTTATAAGCTTTGAGTTCGTCATATGTAAAAGCAAATATATCCCTATACTCACTAACAAGACTTATTAATTGTTTTCTTTCTTTTTCTGAAGTACCCTTTCCGATTTTTATGAGTCTTGGGGCTTCTTCTGTCCCAATGTTTACTTCTATATAGCTGCCAGGTTTTATTACTTCCTTTT
>JASDQU011177248.1:16354-26545 GCA_032191745.1 Picea mariana
AGGGACTTTATCTAGATGAGAAAGAGTTTCAAAAAGTGTTTTTTTCCATTTCAGAGATGATGAAGGTTTTGTATGAAGATTACTTGGAACATAGGAAACCAAATCTGGGTGGATATTCAAAGGGAAAAAGTGAAGAAGAAGAGGATCCTCCTCAGATTCCTCCTTCATCTCCATCGTCACCTCCTTCTTCTCCGTGTTCTTCAAGTTCAAGTTCTAAATCCAATGCAAAGAAACATGTTCATAAACATAATAATGAAATGACTTTATTAAAACTTGATGTTAAATTCAAATTACCCATGTATGATGGTGATGTTAATGCAGAGAGACTCGACAATTGGGTCAGACAGATGGAGGTCTATTGCAGTGTGCAACACATCAAGGACGAAGCCACACAAACCAAGTTGGCATCATTGAGACTTACAGGCACAACTCTCATCTGGTGCAAAAGTAAGTTGCAAAATAGAATGAAACAAGTGGGTAATGTATTTCCATCATGGCAAAGTTTCATTTCTGCACTTAGGAAGCAATTATATCCTTTGGGTTATAAAGAAAAATAATTAATTGAATGGAAAGATTTAAAACTAGGAAAATGACAAACAATGCAATAATACACAGATGGCTCTCGAAAAATGGCATTGATTTTAGATATCCCTTTACATACACAAGAAACCCTTATGAAGTATATAGGAGGTTTACCTACACATATTAGAAACATTTTATTCATGTTTGGACCCACTAATATTGATGAGGTTTTTGTTCAAGAGACATACATTGAAGTAGGGAAAACAGGTGTATTAGGGGAATTGTATTCAAGGAAAGAGGACAAGAGGAAATGGCATGGAAATAAGTCAAATGCAGTGACGATAAAGGAAGAGAGGTCCTCTTGAAAGCAGTGTAAGAAAGAGGGACATGATGAGGAAAAATGTTGGTAATTGCATCCCRAGAAGAGACCAAAGTGATTCAAGGAAAAGAAAGGGAGGCAAAMAGATGCAGCGACAACATGACCGACAGACTTGGGATCGGATTCAGGTTATGAATCAAAGGTTTCATTGGTTGGAATGACAATTAGTGAAGWAATTAATTGTAGAAGTATTTTGTTTCACATAAGGGTCATCATGAGACACACTAAGTGACGCAACTCGCCCCTCAGCGGACGGTCGCTACCACCAGGACCTTCACTAACCTCGGCCCGACGAGCTTCAATGCTCCTCTAGTCCTATATCGGAACCTTCTGTCACCCACAGGACACTCTGTTGATCTCCCAGCAACTATCTCGGGAAATCGGGTCTCACGGAATCGCGAACCCTGCATACACGTTCTCGTGCACTTCCAAGTGCCGAACCCTGAGTACCAATGGTCAAGTCAATGACTCAGGATATCGCCCCTCGCGATGTCAACACTTTGTGATTTCAACCCCCGAGTGCCGAAGTGTCGATCCCACGCGAACACGCCACCTGTATTCCACTATCCTCAGGGGTCCCACTCGACCACGTCACCTCGGGACTTCGCGGATCGCGGATCCACAATGCAAGTTGCAATGGTGTTGAAAACCCCGAATGCCGATCCCGTGATATTCCGGATTCGTGCCACCTGTCCCTCCGACGATCGATGGCTCCTACTAAATCGGGAAATCACTATTCGCGATTTCAACGTGCATGTAATTCTTGCACTCGGCAATCCCGATATGCCGATACTCGATGGCAATGGGGTTCTTCGCACACCTGCGAGTTATCCCCCTCGCAACTCCTCCATGATCTGACGGTCTGCAGGATTTCGTGACTCCTCACGACAAATTCAAGTCGTCGATTCTCTTCCTCTTGAAGAGTTCTCCGCTTCACCACCTTCGTCCTGCGCGAGCGAAGCAGAGGTACTATCCCTCCTGAGCTTTTACCACTCGGATCCTTCAGAGATTTTCTCGAACACGCTTCCTGTGCTCGGCCTTCAACCACTTCCAACAGTGATGAAGTCTTCCGGGTTCTGTGCACTCACACTCGCAACAGCCTCGGTTTTTCCCTTCTCAGACTTGCTACTGAGACTCCAATTCGACTTGCACTCACCTGCACGGTTCAAACAACCCAATTCACTCTAGGCAAAATGAGAACAAAAGTTCAACTGTTTAGCCTCCTCAACGCACTCTATGCGCAGGAATTCGACTGCACTCTATGTAGGAATCTCCTGGCTCAAACAGAGAAACAATTGGAACTCATTCCTTCATTCTCTCAGGTTTCGAGCCTGGTACGCAATCACATACGCAGCATATAGAAGATAAGCATAGAAAGAAGCAAACATACAAAAGCATAATATCAACAACACACAGAGATCAAACACATCCATGGAATTGAATCAAAGCTCTTCCTATTAATTCAATATCTGTACATGGAGGTTCTTCACAAGCTCTTTGCTCTGTTCTCCTCTTCTCTCCTGTATGAATGAGAATGAAAAAATTAAAAATGATACAAAGGAGGGTGCCTATATTCCGTTTTCCCTCTCGAAAGCTAAAACTGTCTAATCTACAGTTAATTCCTATCTACCAGCATTAAACTATTAAATGCCTTCCTATCTATAATATATTACAAGTGCGCCCGGCTTTGAATGCCTTCATTTAAATGGCGGCGCAACAAATCTTCAAAGCATTTCAAAAATGTATGTGCTGGCGCTGTCCAACTGTATGTTCTTTCCTTCATGCGCTGGCTCGCTTGTTGAAGTCGTAGATGCTCCTGCATCACTAAGGTTGATACATTAATCGACAGTGGATCTCAATCTAATCTAATCTCTGAAGTTTTGATTAGGCAATTGGGATTAAAAACATAAGTACATCATAAACCATACACACTTAAATGGATAAGCAACCATCATAAAATGAACATAACAAATCAGTGCACAAACAAATTTTTTATTTCATATAAGTAGGTGGACAAGGTAACATGTGATGTAGTGCAACTGAGTGAATGTGGAATGGTCTTAGGTATTCCATACTTATATGATCGTAAAAAAATCTTCTACAAAACAAATAATCAATATCAATTAACCAAAGCATGTCAATATTATGTGGTCCATGCTCATCATGTTAAAGCATATAAAACACTTCAAACAATGGAACAATTAAAGAAGGTAGCTCAAGAAAGGAACAAACCAATAATTGTTTCAAATGAAGTAATCAATTTTAAGCAAGAACGAGAAATGATTGTTGAATGGAAAATCAATCACAGTTTGCTTCAAGATAAGCTCATGTCGTGCAAATATTACAAGTATATCAATTCATTTGCAGTCATGTTTTTTATGCTATCATTAGTAATGTTGTCTACATGGATGATAGTGGCTTCAATGAAATGTAACAAGGTTCAAATCGCTAAAAATATGCTGTCAGTTTTCATGATTGTGTTGCAGATGATTTTGATGAGACAGATGCACAAGATATAGTTCAAAGATAGAGTTCAAGATGGGTGGCCTATCTGAAGCTTGTTGACTGGTCAGTAACCTTTTGGGGACTAAAAGTTCCTTTAGTGGGGAGGTGTGATCCAGATTCAGGTCCAGGAGCTTGATGGGGCTCAGAAAGACCTAAAAATAAATGTTCTCAGAATGGCTTCAAAATGGATGTGTGAGTAGGCCTCGTCGATATGAACCCAACGCAACTTGAATGAGCTCAAACATGTCATATTCTCCTGATATCACGTTTTGTTTGTTTTCTCAAAAAGGTAAAAAAAAGTCAATAGGTCAACAAGAAAAAGTCAATGATGATGTCAGCATGACATCTTGATGACATCATCATGCTAACATAGCATTGAGACATGTAGAAGCACAAAATAACGTTGACTGGGTAGATGAAATATTCATTTAGATGTTGACAAGTGGCACTTTTCGGGCAAATGAAGAGGTGCCACGTGGCTGAGACGTGGGTTACCATGTGGCACCCTATCATTTGATGGTTGAAAAAAATATGTTGGAGCTCATGGGATTCGACCCCATGAATTGTTGGTGGAGGAATGACTTAGGGACAGGTCCAATAACCAATGCGCCACATTAGGACTTGTGTTATATAACTCACTTTATATTATATAAAGTGCATGTAATGTGTATCGAAGGTGGAAGGGGGATAGGGCTAAGCCCCATCACATGGATTTAATTGTTTTATATGACCACAGTCTTGAGGGAGTGCTACACCACCACTGGGCTACACTACAACAATAGGGGTGCAGATTAAGCACTTGTCCGCCATATACTCTAGAGCTAGAACCATGGTCTAGGCGTGTTATGTGGGCGTGATCCTATGTATTTGCACCATGTGACCAGTTTTTTTGGGATAGGGGCCAACGCGCAGCCCTTTGGGCTAGCGCTTGGCCACCTTTCTTCCATATGACCCTATGTTTGTGCGCATGCCCAACCCCTTTTGGCTATTTTTTATTTTTTATGTATAGGTGGGTCTTTTTGCCTATAGTTTGGCCTATATTGGGTGTTTTTGGAGATTTCTTCGCCATTTGGAGGGGGATTTGATCCCAAAAAGAGACYATATCTTTGTAGGAAGTTGGGCTTCCCCATATGAGCCTAAAAACTATATAAACCATGCCTTATTGAGGCCATGAGAGGAGATTCAGAGAAGAGTTATGTTGAAGGAAAGCCAAGCCAAAGCCATTTTTATGCAGCAAAGTTTTTGAGGAGCACACCTTTGCAGGCCATTTCTGGGAGCTCAGGTCATCCGATTTGAGAGTCATTTATTCTGTTGGGTTCTTAAGATCTGGGAGAACAAGACCAGATCAATTTTGTAACCTTTTGGCACTGCTATGATGTACTTATTGAGCTTTGAACAGAAATAAGAAAACCTCACCCACTGAGACAAAGGCCTGGAGGCATAGGCGATATTGTCGAACTCCGTTATCACATTTGTGTTATGGTTTTCTGTTGTTTATTGCTTCATTTCAGTTCTCTACATGTTTATATGGCTGTGATATATTCTCATATCTTTTCCCTCTTTCATTAAGCTTCCTTAATTGGCTAATCAACACGTGCTTAATAACTCAACCATAGTCATTTAAAAGATTGTTTCGGATCAGGGAGACACTCCCCAACCTTTGTGGCATCCAACCATATTTGAACCTGGACCTCACCCAGTTAGATCTAAAAAAAACATTCGGAGGCATAGACCAAGAAACACGCATATGTTGAAGATTGGAACTGTGAAAACAATGCAATGTCAAAAACTATGGCCAAACATCCCTACCATCTTATAAGCTAAGTTGATGGAGTTCTCCATGCCATTGCACACTCTGTTTAAACTAGTGGAACACTTAATTGTTCAAGTTAACCTATATCTAAAAAATGGCCTCTCAACCTAGATTTAAACAATGACCTCTCAACCTACATTTAAATTTAAACAATGGTCTTCCTTTATGGTTGGAATTTCAAATCTTAACAACTACCTATAATCCACCGGTCCCAACATTAAATGCTGCCTAGCAGACTAAATAGCCATCAAACTCCATACCTGATGGACTCCCATGTGTCCCTAATTCTGGAGAACAATAATTTGTACGTTGATTGAAATATATAAACTTTACCCTTAAAATGGAGAGAATGGTATTGAGGGCATCTACAGATGGAATGCTCCCACCGTCGAAAACCCTAAGTACATCTCATTGATATAATAACTAATTACATAACCGTTTATCATTAAACCATAAGGACATATCAGTCATGAAATAATTAATTACACAGCCGTTTTTCTATACCACAAAGCCAGGATATTAAAGCCAGAGTCGTCCATGGTCTTCTATACCACAAACTTTCTTTGAGTTTAAACTTTGCCACGTTTTGAGACGTTGTTACTCGAAGACTGTCATAATAACATGGACGGTTTTCTACAGCCTTGCGTTTGAATTGCTCTACAATTATTGTTATTTATCATTATTATTGTCGTGTCGGGCCACTTACTGTGATGCTCTGATCAAACGTACAGACCACACTATTTTGATGATATACATTTAATATACGCTTGGCCTCCTTTCTGGAGAGATTTATGGCTACGAGCTGATCATCAATAATTCAATTCTTTATGGATACGAGCTGAAGTTTTGTGAGTTATTCAATTCTTTATCAGTAATTTTATGTTATTACTTCATTCATGTAACAATATATCATCACATGTTTTTAGTTGTTTATTTTTCTTTGTTTATATTTTTTCATTTTCATTTTCATTTTTTTTTTTTTTTTTTAATTAAATGAGAACTTAATTTAAATTAAATTGAAAAAGTAAATATTTTCTTGTGTATATGGATTTTCTATTTGGGGGTATTTTTGTTCTATGTAAGGAATTATTGGTTGATCTCAAGTTGGTAGAATCTCATTTTTTCACCTTGATTTTTCTATAACTTCTTTATTACCCATTTTTGTACTAATTATTGAATGACTTGTAGTTCATCCCACAAATATTCTTCTTCAATTCCTCATTTTTTAACCATTTTATCCATGTTAATGAACCAACCATTATCTTGAGATGCAATATTTGATTGCATCCCAAATATTTTTGTATCCATATGTTTTTTGAATCTAATAAATGAGCATAATGCTTCTCCTTATAAAGGTAAAAAATTTGCTTCTACTAGCATCATAGGGTCATCATAGCGTAAAGTTTATATTTGAACTCCTAGTTCCTCTAGTGTGGACCTTTTCTGAACTCTTTCAACTTTCTTCAACTTTCTTCGAAGATGTTTTGAATAGTAGTTTACTCAATTTCCAACTTCATATTCAATTTTATTCACATTTATTATGTATAGAATAGAGTTTTGTTAGGGACCTAACCCCTCAAGTAGGTAGAATAATATATTTCGATGTAATAAAGGTCAATATTAATAAGACCTAGCAATAAGGACGAATAAGTCGAATGTAAGAAGACCTAATAGAAGCTTCTCCTTCTAGAAGGATCTTCCTCTAGATGGTTCTTTTGATAGACATATTTAGTATAAATAAGAGTCAAGGGTATGAGAACTGTTGTCTTGGATATTATTGTAATAGATCTCTACTCGAATGGAGGTTTCCCCTCGAAGAGGCAAGTGAACATTGGTCTCAGTAATCGAAGTGCTCTTTCTAGTGTTATTCTATTATCATTTCAGTATTATTATGGTTTTGTTCTGGTTAATTGTTGTTCATATTCCATTTCTAGCTTTTTATTTCTGTTCTGCATACTTTTATATCTGGAATATTACAAGTGGTATCAGAGCACTTTCCTCGGTAGAAAATTGTGGGTAATTTTTTTTCTAGGGTAGAGACGTATTTCGACCTCTTTAAGCTACACAGATCTATCGTTACATGCAAAAACTCGCGGTTGATGGATTCATACACGCAGGAAATATAAGTGGTACTTAAGCGCACATCTGTTGGCCACCCTTGTAACCCATGTTGATACCCCTTCCAGTGGTAGCGCATCAGACATCACCTGGATATGGATTGGCCTAGATTTCCTAAAGCCCTGTTTAGATAAACTGATCGGCCGCCAAACTGCTATAGTGTCATCGAGAAAAACACTCGGGAATATACTCTCTATTACCTAGGTAGTCGGGTAGTATGACTAAGGGCATGGTCTATCCTCCTTAGTTGGTGCCCTAAGATATTGGGTCGAGTACTACTATTGGACCCCGCACATATATCAGAGAGATATAGCACARGGAAAACCCTTGTYTGTAGAACCCTTGAATACCTAACCCTTGGGGATTGAAACAAAAAAATAAAACAGACAAGATCTATTGTCGTGCAACTGTGTTTGAGTTGCAAAATCACTACACATTTATTCCTGGTTAAGAATTTGGGCATTTCATCACTGCAGTATTCTTCAGACCGAAGTATAACTCTGGAAYTTTTTGCACCATTATTTGAGAGCTATTCCATTGGATTCATCTCTTCTCCCTTATCACATTCATACCTATCATTTTTCAGCAAAATGTTTGACCCCACCTGCCCCTCTTTAGTTCCCTCGTCATCATGGCCCATACCCGTAGCCAAGACTTGGAAGCTCACTTCAATACCTTGCAATCTAATTTCACAAAGACCCAACAAGAAGTGAGACAACTCAATTCCAATATATCCACCATAAATAAAACCATGCATTCCTCCATCGTTGCCTCAATCGCGGAACTCAAAGAGGACCTCAAACAAGACATGACTACCTAGCTTGAATCTGTCGCTTCGATGATCTGCACCAAGATGCATATCCCTGGAGATACCCCTTTATCTGACCCACCTTTGTATATCAAAGCTGAAACTTCCTCTCATTCCCATAATTTTCAGTCCCGTCACTTTCAACGTGACGTACGCCTTCCACGGGTGGATATGACCAAATTTGATGGCTTGAATCCCACTGGTTGGGTAACTCAAATGGAACATTATTTCTCTTTGTACGACATTATAGATGACTTGTCCAAATTCTGATATGGTGTTCTCCATCTAGATCAAGAATGTTGGTAATGGAGAAAAATTTCCCATCAAGGGTATGGTGCTTGGACACACTTTGTGACAGAGCTTTATGAATGCTTTCACACTGACACCAACCATTTAGGTTGTTTGATAAAGTTGAAACAATCTAGCATAGTGGAATACTTTATAACTACTTTTGGGCGATTGGATTTTCGTACAGAGGGCATGTATGCTGCTTTTTTCTGAGAATGTTTTATCAGTGGCCTCAAAGATGAGATTTGTGCCCATGTTCTCATGGCTCGGCCTTAGAGTTGGGTGGAGACTACTAAAGGATCTAAGGAAGCACGACAGGTTGTCTCTTCTAAAAACCAGAAACCCTCCTTTATTCCTTGCACTAAACCAATAAATCCCACTCCTCCTTCTACTCCACTAAAAATTCAAAAATTGACCAAGGCTGAAATGGTTGAATACCAACTCAAAGTCCTTTGTTATAATTGTTATGAAAAATATTTTCCGAGACTCAAGTGTACGGAACAAAAGATTTTTATGGCTATGTCGGAGGATGTTTTAGAAGAGGATGTTGAATCTCCCCTTGTGTCTGAGTCACCTAAACCCACCGACATTACCTATCCCTAAAACCCTCCTGAAGTAGAACCAGTCATTTCCCTAAATGATCTCACATGCTTCTCTGCTCCCAAAACCCTCAAACTAATTGGCTACATCAAGCATATGAAGGTCATCATTCTTGTTGATAGTGGCAACACCCATAATTTTATTCATCGCTACATTGCCCAAGAAACTAATTGTTATATCCGTGCATCCAATGATTTCCAAATCCTGATTGCCAATGGTGGGTCCATGAAATGTGGAGGGAACTGTGAAAATGTGTGTCTCCAAATCGGTGACTACCACCTGGAATTTCATATGTTTGCTATTGACATGGGTGGTTGTGACATTGTGTTGGGTGCAGACTGGAAAATGAATTTGGGTCCCATTCTCATGGATTTTAAGGAATTAACCATGCAGTTCGAAGAGGAGGGCCAGAAATATAAGCTCCAAGGAATCACCGCCGGTTCCCTTGATATAATTAGTTCTCATCGCATGGAAAAGATGCTCAAAAAATGTCAATCGGGCATTATTTCCCAACTCCATGCCATACAAGCAATTGATACACCCTCTGTGCCGCATGACCTCCAATCCATCCTCTCTAAACATCAAGTGTTTTTTTCCACCTCCGGGGGACTCCCTGCTTCCCGTGGTGTTCATGATCATTCAATTCCCCTTGTCCCAGGAATCCTTCCTCCCAATATCCATCCCTATCGTCACCCCTTTTCCAAGAAAAATGAAATTGAGAAAATGGTTCAATAACTACTTAACACAAGTGTTATCCTCCCTAGTACGAGCCCCTACTCTTCTCCTGTGGTCATGGTCATGAAGAAAGAAATCTCTTGGTGCATGTGTCTTGATTTTCATGTATTACAGGTGAATCTTCCTGCAGACAAGCAGATTCCCTCTTGGTCTGTAGACTCCCAAGGCCAGGACAGAAAAGTGCTTAACATGGACACTGACATCCTTTTAGATCTAATTAAGATAACATAAGAAGAGGAATAAGGAATATGTGTACCTTGTTAATGGAGTTTTTCCTCGCAAAGTCCAAGATAAGCTCCTTGATAAGTCCTGTAGAACAAACAAAGATACAAAGAACTTCCTATTCTATTGAGATTAGCTCAAATATAGATCTATCTACTGAAGACAAATTCATGTGGAACAAACATAAAATTGAAAGAAACA